>OVBA01003489.1:0-27762 GCA_900406435.1 Lepidium aucheri | reverse complement strand
AATGGGTAACGGGTCAACCCAACCCATTAAGTAAATGGGTAATGGGTTAACTACAACCCATTAACACTTAAACCCATTGGATAATGGATTGGGTTGAGTTTACCCATTTTGACACCCCTAAGAAATGGTTCAACTAATGTAGTGGGAAATTATTCACAGAAGAAAAAAAGTGGAACAATTATCTTGTGATAATTCGGGCAACTCCACCATTATTTTGAACTAATTGTTTTCTTCTTTAATAGATTTGAGATTTTTATTTGAATATGATTGAGTAAAGAGACATAAGTAGTGGAATTGTACAAATTGTTACTGAATCATAAAACCGAGACATGTGCATATGGTGATAAAGAGAATTGTAGAAATCGAATGGTATTGAATAGAAATTCTGGGTTCATCGGCCAAACAGGAGACTTGATTTCAAAATTGAAGTGATCTTTCTCGCATATCTTCGTCGTTGGTATCATTGTCATGTCCAATACCATTATATTGGATTATAGACATGGTCGACCTTAAGAAATGAAAACAGAGGTCAAATATTTTGAGCTTTCTGGGATCGATGATACAAGATTACAATTTTGGACTATCAAAAATTGGGGATAATTTTTTTCTACAGATTTTTAAAGAGAATATGGTTAAGGGGTTTAATTGGGTCATAAAAATTGGGTAATCATTGATTTAGTAACCAATTCCAACCCAAGTTAGTTGGTTAATTAATAATTGGTATAGAATAAACCAAAGTGTATTAATTTCATGGGGAAATAGATATTCAATTCTAGGAGAGGAGGAAATAGATATTAAAATTCTATAGAGGGGAATATATATATACACTAGGATTCAACCCACGCTATAGCGTGAGATTTGATTATTTTTTTTAATCGTGTTCATTTGGTTCTTATATCCGTATTGATATTTTAGATATTATTTTCGAAATGATGTTCTAGTAGCCTATAACTTGATCCTAAATCAACCTGAATTAGAAAAATCTAATTCGAATCAAACCGGACAAAAAAATTCATAAGTCCTAAGCCTATATATTTTCTTAAAAAAACTAAACCCAAATCCGATATAAAACCAATTCAGAACCAAATTTTAGAGTTTTTTTATTAAATATTTTGAAAGTGTTAATTTTTATATAAAAATATCCGGACTCGAATTTGATCTATATCGTACTAAAGTATATTCGAAAAATAAAACATCCGAACATGTCTTAAACCAAAATAAACAAAACACCGAATTAGATGAACCGAATCCGACAAAATACCAGAATCTAATCTAAACCCGAACTGGAATCGAATCAACAACCGAAACGTTTTATTAAATGAAATTTAGTTCTTTTAGAATTTTTCTATTAAATTTGATTTTTTATATAAAAATCTGTAACAAAACCATCTTATCCTATTTTAAGGAGTTGTTATGAACTTAGATTAATTTTATCCTATAGTTTATAACACGCCCAAAATGAAAGTGTTCCCGCTTTAAGCAAAGACGAAGTGTAGAAAA
The DNA here is from genome assembly GCA_900406435.1 of Lepidium aucheri. NCBI lineage: Eukaryota > Viridiplantae > Streptophyta > Magnoliopsida > Brassicales > Brassicaceae > Lepidium > Lepidium aucheri. The sequence goes on along the minus strand of OVBA01003489.1, from coordinate 26,262 downwards.
TTGATTTTTAATAAGCAATCGAACTGTATATCATGTTTTGAAATTTGCTTTCGGTGATCAAGCATCTTTTGGGATAAAAGTGTTCGTTACAGTTTTATCTGGAATTGCTCCGACCACGGCGATGGTTGATTACGTCCCTAATCAATCGGCGGTTGTTGCTTCTTCCACTCCTTTCCTGACTGTCTCTCAAGTTGCGGCTGCAGTGGTGGAAGCATTGCAAACGTATCCTAACTCGTTGCTTTACATAGGAGATCTAGATTCGAGTGTCAATGAGACTCATCTAATAGATCTATTCAGTCAAATTGCTCTAGTTCAGTCACTTAGGGTTTGTCGTGATTTGACTCGTCGTTCTCTTGGTTATGCCTACGTCAATTTTATTAACTCTGAAGATGACACAAGCAATGGATAGTGGACTCTGCCTTCTCTCTAAAAACAACAACTGTTCTATAAGAAATACAACAAGACGATCAATGCGTTTTGATTGTAACTGTTGGTGGTTACTTTTCTGTTGTACATTCTTTCGGTGGTTACTACCGGTTTTTTCAGGAATACAAGTTAGTCAAACTACCCCTCTTGTTCGACTATTTATTTCCTGTGTGTATCTCCATATCATTACTTTGATATGGAGTGTGCTTGATGATGCTGACTTCGAGCGAACCAATCTTTTGTGGATGTCCCGAAAATTAACCAATCTCACTTCAAATTTAGTGATGAAACTACGACCACCACGAAAACCACCATGGAAACACAAATGATGGAGAGATGAGTAAAGTGAGACTCAGAAAGTGATTAAAATATTCAAACAAGCACGGGGTTTTACTACAACTAAAGAAAAGTAAATCTTTTTCTTTATAAGAGTTGTGATCACATTGAAGGTCTAACGATGTTACAGATGGATTGTAACCTTTGGTTTTCAAATGAGAAAACGGTCAGTTAAATACCGAACTTATACGTTTTTGCCGAATTAAATTCGAATTTCTTCTCATTCCAAAAAAATACCGAAATTGTTGTTGACTTTGCCAATTTATGATCGCTGTTAGTCAAACTTAACTACTGTTAATCTCTGTTAGTTGCCGTTAGTTAGTGCTAATTGGGGTTAAACTAAACTCAGCGATTTGTCCAATTCTCAGTTTTTTGTCCAAATAGATTAAACGGACCCTAACAAAAATCTGAAACCTGTTTCTTCTAACAACAACAAAGAATAAGCTTAGAATCAAAATGAGATCAGAGGAAGATTTTCTGGTTTCATACCTTATTAATGATTGTTTTCTGATACAATTCTGAAAATTCAAAAGAAGTCTGAAATCTCACAGTATACATCTGAAAATTTAAAAGAACTTCATCAATCATTCTTATAAGCGTAATAACATAACAACATACGACAATCTCATTGGAAGCTTCTTTGAAAGACATTCAAAAACTTGCCATCTTCTACTTTAGCTCTTATTGTCAAGCTTTTATCCTTTAAAATTGTTCAAACCTCTTAATCCCAAAGGAAAAGACCATTTCTCCCTTCGATCTCGAGGTGAGACCAAAACAATAACTGTATCTGGGTATCTCGATTGCTGGTAAACCCTGAAGTTATCTAAGAGAATAGGAGATGAGAAGGGAAAAAGAAGAGAAGATAGAAGGAAGAAGAAGAGAAAAGATGAGAAAGAGAGGAAGAACACGAGAGAAGGTATAGGAAGAAGATAGTTTGATTTAAATGATTAATTGGTTGATTCTCTTAGCTTAGGATTATCTTCACCTTCACTTGCTCTGCTTTGCGATCCATTCTCTGTCTCTTTCTCTCAAAGATATCGGTATCGTCAGACCTATCATTTACTTGTAGTTTGATCTTAATCCTTCCACCAATTAATAACTGCATTTGGGCATCTGGTTATCTCGATCAAATAAGTGATTGTAAGGATATGGATTTTTCAGTAATGAAATCCTCGAAGACATGAAAACAGAGGGATCCATCCTCATTTATTTTGCTATCATACTCTGCTTCTTCATCCTCATCGATTTCGTCTTCTCTTTCTGCCTCACACGAATCATGAGCTTCAGTCATGATTTCATCTTCTCCTCCTCCGCCTTCATATTCTGTTTATTCTCAGAGTTGATTTAAGTTTACTAGAGAAATCAAGAGATTTTGATTTCAGAGGAAAAAATTTCAGAAATGGCATAGAAGAAAAAATGAGGTTTAGGGTTCTCTGCTATTAAAACACTGCCGTTTTAGTTAGTCAAAGTAACAATCCATTTATTATCACTAACTGCATTTAACGTTTGTTAAGTTTGACTAACATCGATCATTAAATCGGCAAAGTCAACAACAAGTTCAATATTTTTTTGAGTGAGAAGAAGTTCGAATTTAACTCGGCAAAAACGTGTAAGTTTGGTATTAAATTGACCGTTTTCCCGTTTTCAAATACATAACATGATGAATCCTAAGCAAGAATACTACCTAAGATTGTTGGACAAAACGAATATCAAGAAAATGGAGAGCAACTTTTTCGTTATATTTTTACAAAGGCATGTTGTAATTCCAATGCAAATAATATAATATCTGATTCTCATTAATAAAAATTATTTTTAGATGGAAAAAAAATTAGGAAAGATGAAAAGGCGGAGCCATTAAAAGGCCATTATTGATTTATTCTTCCCTTTTGGTCATCGAATGTACAAAGATGGCTGTATAAAATTATGAGAAATTGCAATGAATAACATAAAAATTTTTAGTATTTAGGTGACTGAAAATACTATAATTTGTATATACTATTTCAAAAGAAAGACTTTAATGTCCCTATTTTTTACTCATCTCTCTCATTCTCTCTTCTCACTCTATGTTTCTCACTTTTTCACTTTCTTTCTTTCTCCGTTTATCTCTTTCATTTTCTCTAATTAGAACAAGCAACTCAATAATAACAGTAAACATGATTGTTTTCCTATAGAAGAAGATGCATCTCCATTTTTATGATTTTGGTGTATACATAAATAAATGAGAAAGTGGAAGAAATCATTTTTTTTACCATTTTCTTCACATATTTGATTATTTACTAATAGATCTATAAATATATGAAAAAAATATGCAAAAGAAAAAAAACAAAAAAAGAAAGAAAAATGAGCAACAACCACCATTGTTGTATGTCAGCTTAAGATCTCATGAAGGAAATGAAGATGGAAGCATTAGTTGCAGTTAATTATATATTTTCCATCTCCTCAAAGTTTTTGTATTTTATTATTTAATTTGCACCTTTGCGACCAATGGTATTTCCACCAGGCTACTAACTCTGACCCGCCCTCTAGAGACCCTTATGATCCCATCAACACCATAAGCTCACTTCCACCATTTGGTTGCATATAACTTCATCGATTGCCCTACCTTGTTATGGCTTTATCTTACTTATTTGCACATTTACCATTCCCCTCATTACTCATTCCAGAAAGCTACTACCTGTGGGGGGGCCCTCTGGAGTACTTTTCATGATATTTTGCAGTTATTTATATGTTTTTATTCACCCATTTGGTTTGCATTATAACTGAAATATGTTGTCCCGAAGAAGAAGACCTGATTTGGTGAGATGAAGAAACCACAAAGAAGGTCGATCACATGATGCAGATGATTTAGGAAGGTGCGAAGAGATGGACAAGCTTGAGTACAACTGCAAGATATTTGGTCTATGTGTTTTTGCAAAACAACCTATGACCATCCACTATTATGCTTATTTATATGTCATGTACTCTGTAAGCGTGTTTCATTTTGCAAACTCTTGTCCTTTTTTATCCAGACATCTTTTCACATAAATTTTCAGCTAATATATACATTTCCAGCTAACATATATGTTTGCAGCTAACAATTAATTTAACACCTGCTTTTAGAAGATTTAGGATTCCCTACTTACTGTATAACTGGCATTCATTACCTGCTTTGGCGTATGATTGTGTATAACTAGCCTTCATTCCCTATCAATATATGTCATGTACTGAGTAAGCGTGTTTCATTTTGTAAATTCTTGTCCACTTTTATCCTGACATCTTTTTACATAATTTTGCAGCTAACATATACGTTTCATATTTTCTTAAGCATCAAATTTTGTTACTTTGTTTCTAGTGCAAATGAATGAGTTGACTGTGAGTAATTGTTTTAAGTGTTATATCTTTTTTTGCATACTTATACTGATAATTTACAGAATTATAACGAATCTACAAAATAAAAGAAATTTAGAGTTAAAATCCTTAATAAACAATGATGAAATCAATGTATATAAATGGGCTGAGTAAGTGTTTTGGGGTATTGAATGTGTATATCTATGTTCTCTGTACTTCGTTTTGAATCAGTGTTCTTTATCACCAAGGTCCTTGAATTTGTTTGGAATGGTATATGCAAACAAATTATTGCCTTCAAATAAATTTGTTATCCGATTCTGTTTATTTTGTATTCTTATAAACGTAATTACTGCAAAACTTTTATTTGTTGTTATCATCATAGTTAGTAATTATATCATCTTCATCTTCTTCAAAGATGTTTAAAGCTTATCTGCAACTTAGTTATGGCTGTCGTTTAAAATTTATAAATTTGTAGTGCATTAAGAGTTAGAATCCGTAAAAAACAATGAAGAGATCAAACCCAAGAGTTACAATCTGTAATAATCTACAAATCACATCCGCCATTATCAAATTTAATTTCAGATCTTTAAATTATTCCAAACCCACTAACCCAATAACCATTTAAAGGATTTCCCGAATAATCATACAAACGAAAAACTCTTTAGTTATATCTATAACCTCAAATCTAATTTTCAGGGATCGTAAACAACTTCTCACGACGCAGTAACTCCACAGTTTTCAACATCTAATAATCGCATTTCAAGAAGTATTCAGTCTTTGTTCACTCTAACCCTACTCCTAGTTTCTTAATTTTAAGAATCATATGTTATTTTCCTAATTAGTTTTTGTATTTATATTATTGCTTTAATTCTCTCTAAAATTATTTGGCGGATAGGTGCCAAGTCAACGTTGACTTCTTATCGATTTTTTATTTTTATGAATTTTGGTTGTTCTCTTATTACCGTTACAAATTTCATTTTCTTAGATAGTCTGGTTGTGGCTAACATTTGATAACTACAGATTTTTTATGGCTGTGAAAGTAATGGGAAAGCTTGTCGTTGTTCAGATAATCGATTTATGTAAGATATCCAGAACAAACCCTTTTCATTAACATTCGACGACCGCCACTTAGTTTGGCATGATAAAACATATATATATATATATACGTATATAAAATTATTATGATAGGATTAGCATCACAAATCATTACAATCTTTGAAGAAATACGGTAGATATGAGAAAAAAAAAACTCAGAGAGAACACAAAATGAAGATGAATGGAAATATATCTCTCAGAAGAGGAAAGACAAAGCAGCGACCAAAGCGGTGGCGATGACCTGAGGGTAGGCGGAGAAAGTAGCTGCACTTGGTGGTGGAGCATTAACCATGGGTATTGGAGACATAGCTGGAGCCTTTGTCGGAGCATGGACGTGTCCGCTGTGGGACTCGGCAGTCATGACCATCACGGCCAAGACAATGCAGACGAAGGCGAAGCGGATCAAAGAACTTCTTGCTGCCATTTCAATCGTCTTCGTCTTCTTTGGTTTCGTTCTTTGTTGTTTTCAATCAGCAAAGTGAGTTGGATTTATAGAGAGAGAGAGAGAGAGGTTTTATAAAAATGGTAAGTGGAGTTAAAAGTCAACGGTGGAGAATGAGTCTTGGTTTTGAGACGACATTAAGTTGTTATTTACATGTTGTTCACTTAGAATAACATAATAAATTTTAAGAAAAAAACTACAAGCGATTATTAAGGTGATGTGTCTGAATTAGTTAGTGGAGACCCATTTATATGTTCGTTAATGTTCTGGAACAGCTGTTACTTCGTCATACAAGACTGACGTTTATTGCTTAAACCATCTTGATCCCGTTTGATTACACCGTAATGAGGTCTATTTGCGGTCTATTTGTGGCTTGTTCAATCTAAGGCCCATATACAGGACCAATTTGGGCCTAATAAGCTAAAAGCATAAGACTTTACCTTTTAATGGACCTCTATTTGGGTCATTTGATTTTGGTCCCCTCATATTAATACTTTCTTACACATGGATTTCGTTTACTCTTTTTTCCGTCCATCAATTACTAGTTATGACCCGCCTTCGGCCAGTACATGAGAAAAAGTAAAAATTTGTGATTTAATTGAGTAGTTTATTATACGTAAATTTTAGAAGTTATGATACATTTTCATCAAAGAGCAATAATGTTAAAATTTATGAGCTTTTTATCTTTTTTGACATTATGGTTTTTCTAAAATCACAAAAATCTTGCAACATGTTGAGAGTTTTAACCAGTTTTGATATTAAATCAAGGGAGATTAGAGGTTACTATATTGATTAGAGATTAATTTAACAGTAGGTGATGATGTGATATTATAAGAAGAGAGAACGTTTTACTTTACATATATAGATTTTAATATTTTCGTATAAGAGAAATTATAAGAGGTAGGTTTTATATTATTTTTTTCTTTGTAATAAAAATTCTAATTTAAATATTAAATTAATATATATATCCAATGAATTTATCATTTGTGTTGGAGGTGGATCCGAGATCATACTTCGGTCTATGAGTAATAATTAACGGGAAAAAACCTCCAACATCAGAACTCAGGATTTAGCTAAAGTCTCATCTCGGGTATTCACTATCAACTCAGACAAACGCCTGCTTGGCAGCTCGTCAGAACAGGAAGAACTCGTACGACACGTCATCAAAGAGTAATGGAAATATTCCTATTCTGATAAGGAACATTTCCGAAAATCTAGCAAGGATCTTTAGATAGTATCGAATCTAAACAGTGTAATCTTTACTATTTCAAATAAGTTATAACTGCCTTTATACTTTATAAATAGAGGCGAAGGTCTCTGGAAAAAGGGGGGGGGGACTTTTTGGCATTCAAGCTTAAGCAATAATACTCAACCCAACATTCTTACTTTGAGCAATCTTCTTACTCTTCGAATTGATCAGAATCCTTACCCATCTTCCTTCTATAATCATAGAGTTGGATTTAGAACTTTTGTGCTAAATCATGCTTGAACAGTTGACATCAAACGATTTCTTTGCGCAGAAGAAATAAGGAGATCGCCAATCGCAAAGATGTGAGGAGACGACACTAGAGTTCATTCACCCAAAAAAAGAGTTCCTGATCCACTTTAGGAACAAACAAGCTCAACTCATGGATCAACTCTGAACGCTGTCCAAACATAGGAGGACAAACGAGAAGAATCTCGAGAAGTCACTGAACTCCTAGGACTACCCACAGAGCCACCATTGCTCAATACTATAGGGCAAAACTTGCTAGCACTGCAAGAAGCAGCGGGCCGAAAGAACGCCAAGCGCTTTAATCGGATCCAAGCTAGGGCCAAGATGAGTAAAATTTGCTTGCCAAAAGTGCAAGCCAACAGATCAAATAAAGAGGTACACGCCAGCGTACAAAGGAACTTGTTCAGATATACGTCAAGTTCATACCCAACCAACGTCTTGGGACAAGGTCAAACTCCTACACATCACGTTCCCATGCAATAGATACCGACAATGTTGGACGCCGCCACCATCTTCAGAATGATAGAGGAGATGAGGTCGCGATTCCATCAGACGACCAGCTCAACACCAGAGATTGAGCGAATCTTGGTAAATTGTTGACCAAGACTATGCTGTCCTTTTTACGATGAGACGATAGACCTGTTAGAATTTAGGAATGCATTCAACGTTATGACAGGTGGAACGAGCTACCATCCATACTAGGAGGATGAAGTGTATTTTCAACTTTTAGCTGAAAACTTTACTCGAGACGCATTAGTGCGGTTCACAAAATTGCCAATGAGATCGATTAAGGCTTCAATCAGTTGGTCGAACTGTTCATGATATAATACACATTATTCTTCAACCAAAATACCTCGACTACAGAACTATGATACCTAAGAAAAGGATATGATGAGTCTCTGAAATCATATCTCAGATGTTTCTGGAAGATAATGACTCAAGCCAAAGTCAGTGACGACATGACAATCGAAGCATTGAGAGCTGGGAAGTTTAGCGATGATACTTTACAAAGAGACCTTTTCGTAAGTTGTATAAATACAATCTCGAATGCCCTATGTAGAGCAGCAAGACATGCTGAGTACAACAAGGAAAAAAAATTCTCGCAAAGACGCAAAAAGCTCAACATGATTTTGGAACAAAAGAGTTAAAAGAAGAATACCAAGAACCAAGACAACATAACAATAGAGGAAGAAAAAATGTAGCTACAACTTTTCAAGTCGGCAAAGCCAATAATATAGTTGGAAAGAAACCATGGAACAATACTTATAACCGCAAAGAGTACTGCACATTCCACAATCAAGCTGGACATTCAACTTCAAAATGTAAACAGTTGTAGGAACTACTCACCAAAAAGTTTAGCAAAGGCGAGTTGAGCATTTCTGAAGAAGAAACTCAGAAAGTCAAAATGCAGAAGCGAAAAGAGGCCGAATTGTGAGATGCAACCAACAGAGCGACAACACAAGAAAATGCCGCAACAGAGATTACAAAATGTATAAGGAATGAAGTGGAGATTACCGAGTCAGAGTCTCCCAGAATGCATGTTGGAGTAATTATGGGAGGGCTACAATCTTGTGACGACACCATAAAGTCGATCAAGAAGTACAAACAACAAGTGATAGCCACAACCAACCTCAAGCCCACTGCTCAAACGGAATATTTGAAGTCGATGGACTCAGAGATAGCTTTCATTGCAAAAGATCTTAAAGGAATATGCTTCCCGCATAAGGAGCCACTAGTCGTAAAATTCCGAGTTGCCGACTACAAAATGTATCTTAGATACTCATTGATACCAAAAGCTCATTGGATTTAATTTTTAAGAATACACTAGATCAAATGGCACTTCTGGAGGTCAGAATCAAGTCGGTATACAAAACATAAAAGCATTTGATGGAAGTTTGATCCATGCCGTAGGAACCGTCATGCTATCAGTTTGGGCAGCAAGAATTACAAGATGGATCAAAGTTTTCATGTCCGATAAACCACCAATCTATACCATGATTCTTGGAACTCTGTGAATTCATGCGATGAAAGCCATTACGTCAAGCTATTTTCAATGCATGAAAATTTCAACTGACAAATGAGTCTGCACACTGAGAGGAGACCAAAAAATGTCTCGGACGTGTTTCATTGGTGAGTTGAAACTGCATAACAAATCATGCATGATTACAACAACTGTTAGCTTTAAAGCCATTTTAGAACCTCCTGCCCCAAAAAACCAGATCGATCAACGGTTGAACTTGTCAATATCAACTTGTCAAACTCGGAGAAATGCGTCAATATTGGAGTTAACTTAGATAAAACTATTCAAGAAAAGTTGATCCAATATCTAGAGGAAAATTTGACAACTTGCATGGTCAACGAAGGACATGCCCATAATCAACTCAAGGATAGAAAATTATAGACTGAATGTTGATCCAGTGTACAAACCGATCAAACAAAAAAGATGGAAGCTAGGTCTCGAGAGGACTAAGGCCATGATAGATGAAGTCAAGAAGCTAATCGATGTGGGATCTATTATTGAAGTGCAATATCCTGAGTAGTTAGCCAACCCGGTTGTAGTAAGAAAGAAGAATGGAAAATGACGAGTCTGTGTAGATTTTACCAACTTGAATAAGGCTTGCCCAAATGATAGCTTTGCTTTAGCTAATATCGACCGAATCATCGAGGCAACAACAGGGAATGAGCCTCTCTCATTCATGGACACGTTCTAAAGATATAATTAAATCCTGATGCACCCAAAAGACATGGAAAAAACTTTGTTCATAACGGAATAAGGAACATATTGCTACAAAGTCGTGCCTTTCAAATTAAAGAAGACAGGAACAACTCATCAAAAAGATGTTCACGGATCAACTTGACCAAACAATGGAGGTGTATATTGACGACATGCTAGTCAAATCTAGGAAGGCCGAGGACCACGTAGATCACTTAGCTCGATGCTTCAAAACTTTGAACGAATATCAGATGAAGCTTAACCCGACTAAATGTACTTTTGGAGTAACTTCAAGAGAATTTCTCAACTTCCTTGTCACTCAAAGAGGAATTGGAGCAAACCCAGAAAAGATTAAGGCGGTTTAAGAACTACCCTCTCCAAGGAATAAATGATAAGTACAAAGGCTTACTTGCCTTCCCTTCCCTTTTATCAGCTACTACGAGGAAATGAGAACTTTAAATGGGACGAAGAGTGCGAGAATGCATTCTACAAGTTGAAGGAATATTTATCAACACCGCTAATTTTGGAAAAACCAGAAGAAGGAGAACCACACTACTTGTACATCATGGTATCGACATCAGTAGTAAGCAACATGCTACTTTGAGATGATCGAGGAGTTAACCAACCAATCTTCTACACCAGCAAATCTCTCGATGGAGCCGAATCTCAGTATTCATCAACTGGAAAACTCGCTTTGATAGTAGTCACCTTGACAAGGAAGTTGAGACCTTACTTTCAGTTCCACACAACCATCATTCTCACCAACCATCCATTGCAGACAAATCTACATAGCCTTAACCAGTCAGGAAGATTGACCAAGTGGGCTATATAACTTAGCGAGTACAACATCAAGTACAAAGGAAGAAGCAGTTCATAGTCACAAGTTTTGGCAGACTTTCTAATCGAATTGTCTCCCGAGTTGGAACCATTGGAACCAAACAAGACCTTCCAAATTTACAAGCTTTTCGTCGATGGATCGTTTTCAAAGCATGTTCCGGAGTCGGAATTTGACTAGAGATGCAACTGAGGAAGTTCTAGAGAAATCATTCTGATTAGATTTCACAGCATCGAATAACAAAGCTGAATACAAAGCGTTAATCGCAGGGATCTGGCTTGCAAACGAATCAAAGCCGCCCAAATCGAATGCTATTACGACTCTCAGTTAGTACTCAACCTAGTCAATGGTGGCTACAATAGAAAGAATGATCGAATAGAAGCATACTTGAAAATTGTTAAAGATCTGACAAAGGACTTAAAGTTCAGGATTAACCAATTCTCTCAGGCAGAAAGTACTTTAGCCGATGCCTTAGTAGCTTTAGCATCAACGACTGATCTTTCAAAGGCGAATCATTCCCGTCAAAAGTATAGACAAATAAAGTATCAACCTACCAAAGGGGGAATTTGTTCTCATCTTGGCAATTATCGACATGACAGACAAGCCCGACATAAACAACGCCAATCCCTCCCAACCCAGGAAAAGAAGATTAATTAGAGAGACAAGATACTTGCACACATAATCGATGGTGTATCTTTAGACAATAGATGTATAACACAAAGACTCAAAGCCAAATGCGCTTTTTTATGCAAAATATAGAAAATTGTATCATTAAAGTACAAATGGCACTCTACTCACTTGTATCCACGATGATGAGATGAGACAAGTTATACAAGAAACGCATGATAGAGCCGGTGGAAACCACACTAGTAGACGATCACTTGTACATAAAATTCGAAATCTCAGATACTTTTGGCTTACAATGGTGCAAGATTGCGAACAATATGCGGCTCAATGCAATAAATGTCAATGACACAGACACATAATCCATGCCCCAACCGAGGAATTGACATCGTCTATAATGCCTTACGCTTTCATGTGCTGGGCAGTGGACACTGTCGGGCCTTTACTATCATTTTTACAAAAGAGATTTATGCTTGTGATGACAGATTACTTCTCCAAATTGGTAGAATCTGAAGCTTATTCTCGAGTAAGGACAAAGACTTGGTCAAGATTTTTTGGAAAAATATTATATGTCGACACTGCTTGCCTTATGAAGTCGTCACCGATAATGGTACCCAATTCATCTCGGCAAAGTTTACTATTTTTTTACGCCAGATGGAACATACGAGTTATTAAGTCTACACCGCGAAACTCTCAAAGCAATGGGTATGCTGAAGCAACAAACAAGCATATTTTGGATGGAATTAAAAAACGCCTTGAAGAAAAGAAAGGTAACTGGTCTGACGAGTTGGATGGAATACTCTAGTCCCACTGGACTACACCGATACGCTCTATAGGCTGTACTCCTTTATCTTTATCTCACGGTATGGAGGCATTAGCTCTCGCCGAAGCCGCTATACCAACTTTGCGTTGCACTCATTTCCCCAGAAACAAACATTTCGACAATGATGCGATGGAAACTAGTACTGACGACTTGGAAGAACAGCAAGATGAGGCTACTCTGCGTACATAATTATCAACAACAAGCCGCAAAGTACTACAATAAAAAAGTGTGAGGATGCTATTTTGCCAAAGGAGATCTTGTACTTCAAAAAGTGTTCGAGAACACAGCTGAGTTGTGAAACCTGGAGTATACGAAATTGCGGCAATAAAAGGAGAGATCGTTTCGTGAAGCTAGAACTCTATCAACTTAAAGCGGTACTACTACTGAAACAGCACCAACTCGGTGCCCTCGAAGCATCACTTGATGCCTTTCTAATCTCTTATATATATGTAATTTGAACTACGTTTTGGCTTGATCTCTTTAGGGTACGTAGGTAACCTTCGGGTACAGGTAAACTAATTTTTATTTATAGGTCGCTTTCTCGGGGGAGAAAAAAAAAGAAGAAATATCATGGCATATTTCCAAACAAAGTTGAGATCTAACTCACAGGATTCATCCTTATTAAGGGCGAAAAAGCAGGGTCAATCCCTAAATCAGAGAATTAAATTCTCAAATAGTCCTATGCCGAGATCAAGTTTTCGCAATTATATCAAGATCAAATTCTCACAAAAGACGAAACATAGTTTCGTACAGAAAGTTGAGATTTATTGTTGCAAAGATAAAGCATAGTTTTATAAAGGAATATCGAGATCTAATTCTCACAAAGACAAAACATAGTTTTGTACAAAAAGTCGAGATTTATTTTCCCAAAGATAAAACATAGTTTTTACAGGAATATCGAGATCTAATTCTCATGAAAGACGAACCATTTTCTCATACAATAAAACATGATTTATTTCGTTGTAAAGACAAAACATCATATTGTACAGAAATGGCAAGGTCTACTTCTCGCAACGAAATTCAATATAGATCTCGCAAAACAACTTTGAGATTTGACTCTTGACCAATCTTAAAAGCTGAGTCTTAAAGTCTATGCTTAACAAAAATAGCTTACGAGTTTAATTATCACAAAGAGCCAACATAGCAGGATCTTTCCCCCAAAAGATTCGAGATCCGGTTCTCATACTTAACCAAGAAAAAGCTCTTGGAACTTTACTCCTTTGGCCTCAACTTAAGGGCATTCTTTTTTTTTTACTTTGTGTTCGAGAAGTTAACTTGATACAGATTCGAGATTGAAACATCGCTATTGTTAAATTCATCTCTTTCAAACTTTGAAATAGTCGTAACCAAAGAAGCATTCAAATTATAAACAAGGTAAATAATCGAATTCATTTTACAGGGAAAATCTTTACAAAGCTCAGCAAGAAGAAGACTAGTGACAAGCACTACAAAACATTTCTATAAACTAAAGCAAAAAACTATCAGAGACTGATCAAAGCAAAGTCAATGTGCTTATGTGAATCAAGTCTCACAAGGAGCATTGGAGGTCTCTCCAACTTTAAATACCGGGATGACCAAGTCCTCATGAAGGAGCATTTTCAAAGTTTCCCTGTTCACAATTTCCTTGAACTTGTCCAACTCGGTGTTCACGTGATTGGTGATCAACGAAGGAATGCTGAGCCTCGATGTGACAGTAACCACATGACATTATATGAGCGACATAATTGAGCATACGAGAGCCGAGCAACTAAATTGGTGTCAAGACCATTGAAACAAGCAACGATCCTCTCAAAGCAGCTGGAGAGTTGGTCATTTAGGCTTTGAAATATCCTTAGATTTTCAGAGTTCAAAACCTCACGAAGTCGGAGGTCAAAATCCTCCTTAGTCGAATCGAACTCAGATCAAAGCTTAGACGAAGTATCATTCGCCTTCTCGGCAGCCTTGATAGCATTGCTATTGTCTATCTCAACGTAATTCAACAACTCAATTAAAGCCGCATTCTGCTTTACCAACTTCAGAAAATTTTCTTTCTCTTGCTTCAACTTGGCCTTAACAAGAGCAACCTTTTTCTCAACCGTATTAAATCGGGATCCGGCCTCCACTGCTTTGAGGTGAGATTGGCTGGCTTGACTGGCAAGGTGAGCAGTTCTGCGAGCACTCTCATCAGGGCGAGCCCAAGATCTTTCCCGATCCAGCATAATATCGCTTAGGTGGGAGATGAGCTAACCAAAGGAAAAAAACCGCTAATGCCAATAGTCAGAAAAACATGATAAGTAATGATAACACTGAACTCGGAACGGAGAAGAATCAAACCTTAAAAAGCAAATAAGCTGTCTCCTCATATTCGTCCATATTCTACATCTAATCAAGAGAAGTAAGAAGCTCTAAAGAAGTCCTAATATGACGTATAAGATCAGCACATTCAACATGAGATGACAAAATGGATGCCGTACTCGTATAGCTATGGGAGAACCAGATGGGAGAACCATATGTCGGTTGGAATTCTCTTTCTCATCCTTGGAGTATTCGTAGGAGGAGAGTCAAACGCCAAAGCTGATGATCCGATCTGTAGAACGTCAATCCTGGATCTTTTCGAAGGCCATAGTTCGCCACGATCGACACTTGATCTGGTAGAAGCCAAGGAAATGGCCTTGGTTGCAGCAATAGAAGATGGACGAGGAACACTCATCCTAGCTGCTTCTTCAGGTTGGCGAGCATCCACCCGATTTAAGATAGTACTTAGGCCATCTATAACATTCAGAAGTTGGAAAGCGCCAAGTCCCGTTTTCAAAAAGAAGTAAGAAGATTTTAAAACAATGAAATAAATTCAAAAAAAATCGTCTCCGAGAAAGCTATACGAGAGGCATAAGAGATTGTTTTTTGAAAAATACAAGTGAAGGTTACAAAATAAATAATGAAGGAGCAGTATTTATAGGACAGGAAGCCGAAATGATGAAAAACAGTAAATTATGGTTAGCCTATCATGCTGCGAGAGTAATCCAATCACTAACTGACATGTGGATTGAAGAAACCAAAAGCAGGTTAACTTTTTTAACTTAGAAACCTTAAATCAATTTTCCGAGTCTGGGGGGGGGATTGTTGGAGGTGAATATGAGATCCTACTTTGCTCTACGAGTAACAATTAACGGGAAAAACCTCCAAGTTCTGAACTTGGCGATTCAGCTAAAGATTCATCTCGGATATTCACTATCAACTCAGATAGACGCCTTCTCGGCAGCTTGTAAGAACAAAAAGAACTCGAACAACATGTCATCAAAAGAGAAATAAAATTTTCGTATTCCGATAAGGAAAATTTCCAAAAATCTAGTAAGGATTTTTAGATAGTATCGAATCTAAAAAGAAATGTAATATTTCCTATTTCAAATAAGTTGTAACTGCCTTTATACTTTATAAATATAGGCGTAGGTCTCTAAAAGAAGGGGGGACTTTTTGTCATTTAAGCCTAAGCAATAATACTCAACCCGACATTCTTACTTTGAGCGATCTTCTTATTCTTCGAATAAATCAGATACCTTACCTATCTTCTCTCTATAATCTCAGAGTTGGATTTAGAACCTTTGTGCTAAATCATGCTCGAACAATTTGTCTTAAATTATAGTTTAAAATTTAAAATATTTGATTA
The DNA here is from genome assembly GCA_900406435.1 of Lepidium aucheri. Taxonomy (NCBI): domain Eukaryota; kingdom Viridiplantae; phylum Streptophyta; class Magnoliopsida; order Brassicales; family Brassicaceae; genus Lepidium; species Lepidium aucheri. The sequence continues at coordinate 10,503 of OVBA01003489.1, read as the reverse complement.
ATAATGGTTTAACATTAAAGAGTTAATTTAATAATGAGTGATTATGTGACATTCTAAGAAGAGAAAACATTTTACTTTATATATATATTGCTTTTGTTACGGTCCCAAATCATATATCTATTCCTTGCATTTATCAGTGAACCAAAACACAATGGAATGAAACTAACTTAAAGACTACCAAATGCAGCACCATTGCAGTGGTTCTGGTGGAGGAACCGCTGCTGCCTCAATGAGTCTCTTCAGCTAGAATTATCAAAGTTTGGGAGATGATTTGACAATTCCAACACTCATGGAAATGGGACGTGAACATTTTTGTGACTTTATGTTCCTTATGGAGACAAAGAACTCCAACAGATTCGTGTCATCTCTACAAGAATCTTCAGGATACAGTAACTCACATATCATTAACCTAGTTGGCTTAAGTGGTGGCTTACCAGTGTTTTGGAAATCTTCATATACTGTGAATGTCTTATCCTCAGATAAGAATATCATTGATGTAAAAGCAAATATGGCATCAATAAATTTTTTTATATCATTTGTGTATGGTGCTCCGAAGAAGAATTTTCGGAGACATGTATGGGATGATTTGATGAATACCAGTAGCTCAAGGACATATGCTTGGCTCGTTAAAGGGGACCTGAGGGAAATAGATGACAACAATGACAAGATAGGTGACCTATTACGTGCTCAAGCCTCATTTACTCAGTTCAGGGATATGATATCAACGTGTGGGCTGCATGAAATCCCATATACAGGAAATGCATTCTTGTGGTCTAGAATTTGTAATGGTAATCATATCCAATGTTAGCTAGATTGGTCACTAGGAAACACAGCTTGGTTTCAACTATGGACGAAGGCTAGCTCTATTTATCGTCAATGAATAAGATGAGATCATCGATCGCTCCTGCTTCAATACACGAGTGAACCTACAATGAAGACAAGAAGATTCATATTTCACCGAATATCAGATACTCCACTCATGGATAAGCTCAAATATTGCTGGAGAGATTTGGCAACATGGAAGAGAGAGACCAATTGTGATTCTCGTTCCCATTTGAAAAAGTTAAAACAAGAACTTGGTGAAGAGGATAGTAAAACTCATCCTAATAGCAGGAAAATCTCGAGCCTTAGAAACTGAGATACCTGATGCTTATAGAGATGAGGAGCTATATTGGAAATAAAAGTCAAGAGAGAATTGGCTAAGAAATGGGGATAAAACACACGTTTTTTCCATGGAAGTGTGCAAAAACAAAGAGACACAAATACTGTTTTATCCTTGATTAATTCTAACGGCGTGGAAAACTATTCAGAAGGGTCGAAAGGGGAGATTGCTGTTGCTTAATTTCATGAGATGTTTACATCAACAAACCCGAATAGTGCATCCAAACTTTTGGAAGGTATGAGCCGCATAGTCACAGACAATATGAATAGGCACCTTACTAGCAGAGTGACAAATGAGGAGATTAAAAAGGCGGCGTCTGGGATCAAAGCTCATAAAGCTCCTGGAGCCGATGGTATGACGGGTAACTTCTTTCAAAAATTCTGGGATTTGGTAGGTAAATAAGTCACTGATGAAGTTAAAGGTTTCTTCGCCACCAATATTTTCCCCAATGACTGTAACTACACTCAAATCTGTTTAATACCAAAGATCTCCAGCTCAAATAAGATGACGGATTTGATGCCTATTAGCTTATGTTTTGTTGCATACAAGATAGTCTCCCGTATTAGGAGTAATTGGTTAAAGAAATGTTTACCTGAATTAGTTTCAGCTACTCAAGGATCCTTTGTTGTGGGTTGCCTCAAATCTGACAATGTTTTAATAGCACATGAGATGATACATGCCTTACGCACGAATCCCAAGTGCACTGATGGATTTGTTACTGTGAAGATGGACATGTCAAAGGCATTTAATCGTGTAGAATGATCTTTTTTTTAAAACCTTTTCCAAAAGATGGGTTTTGACAACATATGGATTACCGGGCTAATGGAATGCATAACCTCTGTTACCTACTCGGTTCTGCTTAATGGCACCTCACATAGTTTTATAACTCCCGAACAAGGCTTGCGCCAAGGAGACCCATTATCTCCGTTTATCTTCTTTTTATGTGCAGAGGCATTGACACACGTAATGCAAAAAGGTGAACTAGAAGGTAACTAACGGGCCTAAGTATTACAAAGGATGCCCCATCGGTACATCAGCTTTTCTTTGTGGACGATAGTCTTTTCCTATGTCATTCTACCTTTAGAGAATGTTCTTAGTTATTACATTGCTTAGACATTTAAAGGAAGACATCAGGTTAGGTTATAAATCTCAACAAGTCCGCTGTGACTTATGGCCAAAGAACAGATCCCATTACCAAACATTTATCGGGGCTATATCTTGGGATAACTCAGGAAGGAAGGGGGGGTAATGGGAAGTACTTGGGATTACCGAAGAGCTTTCAAGGATCAAAGCGAGAAATCCTTGCTTATATCACAAATCGTTTAAAGAACAAGCTTAATGGTTGGTATGAGCGTACACTATCACTGGGTGGTAAAGAGATTCTACTTAAGTCGGTTGAAATGGCTCTACTGGTATATAAAATATCATGCTTTCACTTAATAAAATCAGAATATAAAAAGATAACAAGTGCCATATCAAGCTTCTGGTGAATAGCAAGGAAAACAAGAAGAAGATACATTGGGTGTTGTGGGAGAAGATGTGCAAACCAAAAAAAGAATGAGATGTGGGTTTCCGTGAGATTGTAAATTTCAACTAATCACTTCTTGCTAAACACGAATGACGACTTCTTGATGCACCACCATCACTTTTAGCAAGAATCATGAAAGCTCGCTATTATCCGGATCGTAGTTTCCTTGATGCAGATATATGCCATCAAGCTTCCTATGCTTGGGGAAGCATAGCTTTGGTAAGGAATTACTATCTCGGGGCCTCATAAGAGCCATTGGTAATGGTCAGGAAATGAAGTTCTAGCTATAAAAATGGCTATTGGGTGCTGAACCTCGCAGACCTTTCAATAAAAAAGCTACTATTGACCTCAACTTGCAGGTGTCTGCGTTAATCACTCATGAAGGTGATTGGGATCAAGCAAAACTTCACTCCTTATTCCCACCTATGGAGGTCCACCGAATATTATCTGTTCCCCCATGTATATCAAGAGAAGACTCTTGGTGTTGGGCATACTCTAATAGTGGAAGTTACTTAATGAAAAGTTGGAGCTGGTTGATATCAAGGCCAATTGGTAGGAATCTCCCTGTAAATGCATAGTCAGAAGAGATAAACTACACAAAAAGTAAGATTTGGAAGGTGAAAACCCATCCAAAGATTAAATTATTTATGTGGAGAGCAGTATCTCATGCATTGGAAGTAGCATATTGTCTTTTAAGGAGAGGTATAAATGTTAATCTACAATGTCCACTGTGTAAACAATACAATGAGACAATAAGCCACGTGCTCTTTGAGTGTGCCATTGCACAAGATGTTTGGAGAAAGACGAATATATCGAGCATGATCATCACTTCTCCGTCCAGCGTACACTATTATTTTCAAAACCTTATCTCTGATTCGAAGAAGACGGTGTCTAATAACCTTCCCTTTTGAGCTTTACCGTGGATCTATGGGATATTTGGAAGCAACACAATAATAAAGTTTTAGGTGGTTTGGACCAAGTTGCAGAATTAACCTTAACAAGAGCTGTTAAAGAACATGATGAGTGGGTTAAAGAAATTAGTGTAGTTGAAGATGGCTGCTCACTTTAGAAATCTTACAACTTACCTGACTTTTGGTCTAGACCACCGGAACAGTTTGTGAAAATCAACATTAGTATGTCTTGGACAAAAATCCCAGGTCTATGTGGTATATCGTGGATCTCACAAGACATAAATGGTCAAACTTTACATCTTGCCAGAGATGCTTTTACTCCCTCTCAATCCAGATTGATAGTGGATTGGAGAAATCTTATTTGGTCAATGCGCAATGCAAATGATTTGAGATACTCACGAGTGGAGTTCTAGACGAAAAATAGATTTTTAATTGAAAAAATTAACTAATATAACCTACTTTATTTTATATATTACTAAGATAACCTCTTTTTTTAAAAATTACTTAGATAACCTACTTTTTTCAAATATACCAATTTTACCCTTCACTTCAAATATTCCATATAATCCTTCTAGTTTGTCTTCAACTTTGCCAGAAACAAAAACCTACTGTTCTTATTTTGATCCCTTATAAAACTAATCACGTTGAATTTCTTTTAGTTTCCCTGTTTCAATTTTCCCAAAAAGAAGAACATTTTCTCTTTTCAAACATGAAGATTGTAAGAGAGAAGATAGCTTCAAAGAATTTTGATGAGTTGAAATATTAGGAACCAACTTTTGAATAGAATGTTTTTTTGTGTGATATGAATCTACCGTTGCTCGGTCTTTTCTTTTATTTTTATTCGCTAAATATGATAGATCCATATATGATGTTGACTTAAGATACATTGTTTTTTTTCCAGAACAAACAAGACCGATCGATCTAGGTATAGACCGATCAGTCTACGCCATTATTTTCGTTAAATTCGAACCAGAAATTTGGCAAACTAGCAAGAAGTCTGCCAGAATTTGGCAGACTTGCAGGAAGTCTGCCAGAAATTTGGCAGACTTGCAGGAAATCTTCCAGAAATTTGGCAGACTTGCAGGAAATCTGCCAGAAATTTGGCAGATTTGCAGGAAGTCTGCCAGAAATTTGGCAGACTTCCTGCAAGTCTGCCAGAATTTTGGTAGACTTGCAGGAAGTCTGCCAGAATTTTTTGGCAGACTTGCAGGAAGTCTGTTAAAACTAAAAATTATCAATAACAAAACCAGAAAAGCAGATAATTTGACATAATTATTACCTGAATATCAATAGGCAATGAATCCTTATTGATATGACTAAAATCTTTTATTTGTTGCACCATAATTTAAGAATTTCTTAACTCATGGAGAAGTTTTCTTGGGTATATATACTTTTAAAAGGAAATAGAATATCGTTTTTATAAATCTAAAATATTTCTATTTTCGAATAATCTTATTAAAATCATTCTGAATTACATAATGTTAATAGGAAAAGGAAAACTACAAATCATCTTCTTTTTTGGTAAAAGGGTATAATGGTAATTAATAATAATATAGAAAAAAGTGGGTTATATAAGTAATTTTTAAAAAAGTAGGTTATATAAGTAATTTATAAATTAAAGTATGTTATCATAGTAATTTTCCCTTTTTAATTATTTTGATGTACTTTTAATAGAATTAAAAAATTTTAGTCAAAAATACTATTTTTGTTAACCATATTCATTTGTTTTGTCTTATACAATGACAACTAAAATATTACATTTATCCTGGAATATTATTCCATTAACAATTTTCCTAATATACAAATATCATTAGTATAATCGATTTCTTATTTCTAACTGGAGTGACACATTGGCTTTACTGACATTTAACCCGCAGTAGCATTGACGCGGTTCTAATGAAGATATTGTTCCAAACTATAATTTACTTCCATTGGCAAGAGTGTAACATGCGTATCCATCAGCGTGTATGGCAAGACTCATTATTCCTTTTTTGCACTATCGACAAGGTTATAAGAAATCGGATTACATCACATAGACACCTCTATCCTCATAAGCTTAAGGGTCTTCTAAGGAGATGGTTTGGAGTGCATTAGAATAGCATTCCTTATTCTTTATTTTTTGTGAAATATGTCTTTAATCATGTTACTTATCACATGTAAATATTTTTTGTTGGTGAATAAAATTCAAAATTCAAGAAAAAAGAAGTTACTCAACTTTTAGAAAGAGTATAATTATCAACTCACAATACTTTTGGATACAATCGAATATAAATACACACGAATCATTTGTGAATAAACAAGAACTGAAAAGAAACGTTGTTGTAATGTATTATAAAAACTAACTTATCCAATTACACAGCTTTAACCTCTTTATATAACAGAGGAAGAAACCCCTAGAAAATCTTGTCAAACTTTTACGGAAGTAATGGTAGTCAATCTCCATGTGTTTTAATCGACTATGAAATATTAGATTGATTAATAGATAAACGGTAGAAAACTATCACAACAGAGCATAGCATGTTTGGTTTGTGAAACTTGAGGATCACGAAAGACTGTCGATATCCATGCTAGTTTTGAAGCTGTTGTAGCCATGGCATGGTACTCGACCTTTCTTGATGAACGTGAAACTGTTGGCTGTCTTTTAGCTAACCATAAGATAATATTGGCACCGAGAAGAGCACAAAAACCAGATGTAGATCATCGAATATCATGAACCTGCCCAATCGTATCATTATATGCAACCAGAGATAGATCAGTATGTTTATAGAAGTGAAAACTAATCAAAGATGTACCTCTAAAGTATAGAAGAACCCTTTTGAGAAGACCAAAATCCGATTCAGTTGGAGAGTGCATTTGTTGGCAAATAAGTTCACAACAAACTGTATATTTGGACGAGAGATAGTGAGATATTGAAGTTTTCTAGCCAAGCTTCTATAATAGCTAAGCTCCGGAAACATAACATTATCTTTGTAAACATAATCAAGACACAACATAAGTGGAGTATGAATCGGATTGCACTGAGACATATTCACATGATGAAGAATTTCTTCAACATGCTAGGTTTGATTGATAAATAATCACTCTGAGTGAGCTTGTACCTGAATACCAAAAAGTAATGTAGATTTTCCAAGTCTTTCATGGCAAACTTGCAGCTAAGTTCATAAATCAGACTTTTAAAGAGAGTAGGATTAGACCCTATCAAGAGAATATCATCCACATACAACACGATTACCATTGTGTCTCCATTGTGATGATAAATGAAGAGAGAGGGATCAGCTTTGCTACACACAAAAACATATTCAAGAAGGTAGTGGCTGAACTTATCAAACCACGTCCTTGGAGCTTGTTTAACTACGAGGCTGTTTAAAGTGAGCACACATCATCAGGTCTGGTGACATATTCAAACCTCGGAGATTGAATCATAAAAATAGATTCTTGCAGATCTCCATGCAAGAAAGCGTTTATGATGTTAATTGTATTATATTCCAACTTTTTGAAGTGGCAACTAATATAACAATTTGAATTGTATGGGCGTAAAATGAGACTATAAGTTTCAGTAAAATCCACACCTTATTCTTGGTTGAACCCTTTGGTAAGGCCATGTACATTAGAGGTTCAAAAGGGGTTCTTGGCACAAAAACCAAGAAAAGTTAAATATAAATATGATTAAATCTAAGAGCTGAGTTCTTGGAGGGTCTTCACTAAGAGTCGAGTTCTTAAACTATTTCATGGGCCCCACGACACGTGGTGGCCCACGATTGGTCAATTTTTTTTTTTTTTCAAAGAAAGTTTAATTTTTTTTTTTCATTTTTTTTAATATTGCGGGTCCCACATCAAAAATCAGTGAACCCCACTTGGGGTTCACTGATGTATATGCTCTAACAAGTCTGGCCTTGTATTTTTGAAAAGAACCACCGACATTCATTCCTTGTTCTTTGGAAATTAATTTCCAAGTCTTATTTCAATAGATTGATTCCAGCTCCTTCACCAATGCTTGGTACAAACCAGGATGTGCTAAGGCCTCTACAACTAACTTCGGCAAGACTAGAATTGATCTACTAGCAACAAGTGTATATCGAGGATTTGGTTTGCGAATACCTGCCTTCCGCCTTGTTATCATCGGGTGAGTAGATACGGTCAGAGCTGGAATTAAATCTTCATTCGAGACTGGTACAAAGTCTTTAGAATCTGATAGTGGCGGATCAAATGTAGTAGAATCCGTTGTAGTAAGAGTTTCTTGAGAAAAATCAGTCGTTTACAATGGTAGAGATGACAAATGATGTGGTATATAGACCCGTGGATCAGCCATTTTCCATGCATGTAAGAGACTAGTGGTGTGTTGTGTAGTAAAATTCTGATACTTGTAAGCAAAATGGAAGTATTCTTCATCAAAATGACATGTCAAGATATATACTCTACTGGTAGGAGGATACAAGCAATGATAGCCTTTGTATTGTGCATGATATCTAAGAAAAACACATTGTAGGGAACATGGTTCAAACTTATGTTAAGTGTAAGGATGGAGACAAGGGTAATACGCAGAACCAAACACTCAAAGGTGTGTATACTCGGGAACCTTCCGAATAAAATCTCTGCTGAACTCTTGTTATGTAGTGAAGATGTTGGAAAAAGATTGATGACATGATTTGCTTAGTAAAAGTGAAATACTACCTGTGGAAGTGGTGAGCTGAGTGGATCCAATATGCATGATTGGAAATTGATTCCCATTAGAAACCATCACGATTTTAGGTCCAAAATACGATTGAGGGTTCGACAAAGGAGCATATGTTAGTGTGATATGAGCGAAAGCTACTAAGTCAGGAAACCATTCTCGTCCACTAGCATCAGCTGTGCTAGATCAGCCAAAGCTTGAGAAGCATCATCACTCTGATAAGTAGTATGAAACCTGTTCTAACCCGTGGAGTTAACTTGCTAAGGAAATCCACGACCATGAGTGTTGAACCTCCACGCCCTATGTTGTTTGATCGATTATGTGAGTTTCCACGACCACGGTAATATCCAGTTTGTTAAGTTTGAGAGGCTGAGAACGGAGTAACATCACTGGTTACTTCAAAGGATTGAATGCGTGTATCAAAGCTTGCAACATGAAACACAAAATCGTTGAATGTTGGAGGAGGAAAACGGGACATTAAGCTCTGTATCATAGTAGAGATAGGGTCATAGTCTCGACTCAAACCATTGATGAAAGTGAATATCTTCATAGATTCTTCAACCAGCTTGAAAATACAGCTAAGCTGATCACACAAAGACCGAAACTCTTGATAGTAGGTTGAGAAAATTTTGCCACGATTGGTCATGAGTTGAAGATGACGACGTAAATCAATCTCCCAAGCAACATAACTTTTATTGAAGTTGTCGGCATGGGAGACCTAGACATCATGAGAAGTAACAAAACCAAAAACACATCCAAGAACTCTGTAAAAGTACCAAAGATCCATGATTCAATGAGCTGATAAGTGCAAGTCCAGGCTTCAAGTTCAAATTCGAAACTTCTGTGACACCATTTTTCACAGTGACCTAAACAGTAATAATTGGAGGTTGAACATCTCCAGTAACAAAACCAAGAAGCTTCTAATGTCGAAGTAGTGATTCAAACTGAGTTTTCCATAATAGATAATTAGTCTCACTTAATTTGATTGTCACATAACTTGAGATATGGAGATTAGTAGGGAAAGGATAAGGATCAAGAGCTTCTGCCATTATAGCACCATTTAAGGTTTCAAAGCTCTAATACCATGAATAAACAAAAACTGGAAAGAAAGGTTGTTGTATTGTATTATAGAAACTAACTTATCCAATTACATAGCTTTAGCATCTTTATATAACAGAGGAAGAAACTCTAGAAACATCTTATATATTAAAGCGGAAATACTTTTATTCGGACCGTGTTATAAATTTTAGAATAAAATTAACGTATGGTTCGTATCTATCTTTAAAAAGTAGGCATAAGGTATTTTTGTTCCGGAACTTTATACAAAAATTCGAAATTACTAAAAATTTGATAGAAAAAAACTCAAAAAGACTAAAATTACAAAAAAAAATATCGGGTACAAATCGAGTTCTTGATTCTATTCCGGTTTGAGTATAGATTCAATTTTTGGAGTACATAGATTTAGGACCCATTCTTGGTATTTTTTTTTCAGGTTCGGTTTTTCTAATTCGATATTATAATTCTTTTGATTTAAGACTTATTGGGGTATAAGGGCGATATGAGAGGCAATTTCTGGTGAAAAAAAGACAACTCACGGCGTGGATATGGAAGACAATCGACAGAAAGGTAGAAGGAGATTGGAGATAAAGACCAGAATAACTCGCGACAAAGACCTGAAAGTTATCCGGAGAATCAATGGGGGATTCGTACCGATCGTTTTTCAAGCGATGGGTGGTGGTAAATTTGGGAGATTCCGACGATATACAGAGTGTTATTGCTCTAATCAATGGAGGGGAAAGAAGGGAAGAAGAAAGGAGGCTTTGCCTGACCTTAACCTGATTTCAGGGATAAGGGTTACAAATCCAACAACTATGATCGGAATAATCTTAAATACGGAGCAAATCTTTATACAATCTACGGTTTGGAGGCAAAATACTCCTGGCGACAAGTCATTCAGATTCAGGTAAATATCAAGGAAAACGATAGCAAAGTAGGTGATGGAAATTTGGTCATTTCAGAGTTAGTCTCTATGATTTCGAATTCACAAGCGGTGCTCATCTCACTGGCCGATTTTATCATTAACATTTCTATAAAAGCGAAACCAGAGAGAAATATCATCAATCTATGTATCACTTGGAGCTTTAATCAAGAGTTATCTCTCACTATCAAGTTTTCAAATTATTATACAGGTTACTTAAACAAGCATCAAAGCTTATTTGGGAAGGCAAAA
>OVBA01003488.1:0-27775 GCA_900406435.1 Lepidium aucheri | reverse complement strand
TTATCATTATTATTATAAGAATTTGGTTCATTGTTTTTATTTTATTACTTTTTTTAGCTTCAAAGACTCTATTTCTCGAAGGTGGTCACTCGCGATGTAAGAGGAAAGCGAGGTCGTAGAAAGCTGAAAGCATGCCGATCTCTCTCCCAGCCCGATTATCAAGGGACCTTGCTGTCGGGGTGTCGATAGAGGATTTGATCCCCTCTTCGAGTACTTTGCCTGTTCTTTTGGCGCTCCCCCCTACTACTGAAGAGGCAGCGCCTGTTACCCATATGGAGGAGGCGCCCGTTCTACATGAGAAAGAGTTGCCGGACCTGGAAACACGCCAGGATCTCGCAGCTCCTGCCTCTGATCAAATGGAGGTCGATGGTGCCGAGGTGGAAGGAGAAGCAACTCTTCCTACCTCTACGCCGTCATCTACAGTTAATGTTGAGGCGGCTCCCTTTGGGGTTTCATCTCAGGTGGTGATTCCTCTTCCTCCTCCACCTTCTTCTGTAGAAGCAACTACGACCACCTCGGCTGCCGCGCCAGAGGATGGGAATGAGCCATTTATCTTTTTTGATGATAGTCACAAAACTTTGACGGATCATACTCCCATTTATCTCTTTTGTACGAGCCTCCGACTGCATACGCGTGCTTTCCCTGGCTTTCATTAGTTTTTCTGAATGGCTTTTTGCCATTAAGCCGATGATCCTCATGGCTATCTTCTTTTCTCGCTTTCTTATCGAGCTCCAACCTGTTCGTTTCCTCCCACTCGATTAAATTCGTAGCTCGGTGAAGAGCGTCATCTAAGCTATCAAAGGGTCGCAGGAACATTTCTGCTCGGAAGCTCGACTTCGGTCATAAGCCCATTTTTAAAGCGCAGACAGCCACCTCATCTGTTATGTTTACACTTAAAGCTCTAGCCTCTTTGAAACGGTTCAAGTAATCCTGCAGCGGCTCATTTCGCTGCTGTATCGTTGCAAACAAGTTATCCGCTGAGGTTCTCTTTTGAATAAACATTGAAAAATGTTTAAGGAATCTTTCGGCCAGCTGCTCAAAGTTGTCGATCGTGTTTGGTTTTAACGATGAGAACCAATCGAGGGCTGACCCAGCGAGGTTCTCTGAGAACAATCGACATAAGCCAACATCTTGCTCTTCGCTACTGAAGTGTGCTTTCATTGCTGCTAGACGGAATATCTTTAAATGTGCGACAGGGTCAGTGTTTCCTTTGAACATTGGGACCTTAACCTTTCCGATGTCTCTTATCACCGTATTCATTATTCGATCTGTAAATGGTGTCTGTCGTGTTAATTCGATTACGCGTTGGATATCCGGCGCCGAGGTGGTTGCGCGATGGATCTGCGATCTCATCTGAGCATGCTCATATCGCTGATTTGCGATCAACGTACGCATCTCCTGTATTTCTTTTTCGAATAAATCGTTACTCTCCGAGTTTTTTTTCAAAGGAGGTAAAACCTCATCTAGGTTCATTCGATTATCATTTTTGTTATGTTGACTGACGTTTACTGCTATATTCCTTGGGGCTTGATTTCCAAGGTTAGGTGATAATTGCGGAATCGATGCTTGTAGTTCGTTAAAACGTGGCTCCTGATGGTCTAGTCTTGCTAAGATCTGTGCCGTTCGCTGGTTTTTCTGCTTGACAAAGTTGACCATTAACTATTTCAAATCATTTAGAGCTTGTCCACGCTGGGACGCGGTGCTTGGAGCAACCAGTCTCAAAGGTAGGTCGGGATTTAATGGCGGTGGGACCTGCGACGTGGAGATTTCCTCGCCGGCGTTATTGATCTGCTCATTGGTTCGAGATGGCTCCATCCTTCTACTAGCTCGAATTCGCTCAGATCTACGCTTTGGGCTCCACGGTGGGCTCTAATTTGTTGATACTTAAGATCGGTTTCGACTTGGGCAGAAGCAAAAGTAAACAGATAGATCTCAGACTTTGAACTAGAAAATGGAAAGAACAATTCTTATATTGATTTTTGCTTAAGGTTACAAAAGATCATCTCTCCAATTTCAACTTTTCTCTATTTATAAGCTTAAACCTCTGACCTAATTGTGCTGTTTCGCCTTCTCTTTTTTCGGTCTCTTCTTCGGAGCTCGCCAGCGTATGCTGAGCTGTTTGAATCTTCTTATGGGCGTGGGCCGAACTTCAAAAGAGAAAGAGCCAATCAGATATGAGCCTTAATGAGCCTTCTGGAGCAAGTGGGCCATGTACCAACAATATCCAATATTGAAGAAATAACAACGACTGTCTTTATTTTTTTTTTGTCAAACGGCAATTAATATTGGGTCACAATGGCCGGCCCATTAGCAAAATTCCTATATAAATCTTGTAGGTGCTGGGACTTGATCCCTGAGTACATGTGCGCCTGCCTTTCAGTGAATTTATCACCAGCCACTGGATTAAAGACCACTTGCAACGACGTCTTTATTCTGAATAGTTTTTTTTTTTGATACGTTTTATTCTGAATAGTTAGTTCACATTGTCAAGTAGCAAAATATAGAAATATATTATTGATAGGTTGAAGACAAACTAGATAGAGTCTTATTGTCACATCGAACGACTCTAAGATGCTCAACATGTTGCACACCTTTTTATCTTTCCCACAGAATAGAAGCTTTGGCACCAGCCAAAAATAGCGTATTGACTGCTCGATGTTTAAAATTCCCAGCATATGAGAACTTGAATGAATTAATATGTATGAATAACCTCGACAATCTCAAAGAAATCCAAGATGAAACTTTGCTATGCATCCAAAATTATCAGAAGCAAGCCACTAAGTACTACAACAAGAAAGTCTGAGGTCGACATTTTGCTGAGGGTGATATTGTCCATCAAATTGTTTTTGAGAATACAGTAGACCCTAACGCCGAGAAACTAGGTGTTAATTGGGATGGACCGCGCATCATCTCCAAAGTTGTCAAACTAGGCATCTACGTACTTATCATCATGTCGGTAAAGCAAATCCCAAGAAGATGGAACTCTATCAACTTAGCGATACTATTACTAGGCTAGGATTTCCAGGTCTCCGATACTAATGATTTCTTTTCATTTTCAGCTATATAATAATACTACCTTTTTGGATTGATCTCCAAGGGGTACGTAAGCAACTTACGAGTGTATCTATAGCTTAATAAAATCATTTTCAGGATAATAGTCTTCACTGAGACAAAAATCATCTCGAACCCAAAAAGGAAGGAAAAAAAACCAAGATATACTCTCACAAATAAAATAAAAAAGGCATACGAGATCTGTTCTCACTAAGGCACCAACTTAACGGGGTATGTCCCCTAAAGACGGAGTCCATCTTGCTCATAAAAGAGCATACGAGATCCGTTCTCACTAAGGGCCAAACTTAACAGCGTCTATCCCCTAAAAGCCGAGTCTATCTTACATATAAGAAAGCCTACAAGATCCGTTCTCACTCTTAGTTTGTATCATCCATACTTGCTTCACAAGTTATAAGGGATGTTCATACAAGGCACAAATGGGTCAAGTCGACTCTAAGCTTCAACATGCTAAATGAGTCAACATAAATTTGGTGAATGTCAAAGCCCACTCGTCGCCCGTGAAGGGACCGAGCAAGATATTTTGTTGGTCAATCCGAATGTTGGAGGATCAAGTTTCACGTGATACCTTATCCTCTCAGCAAAACCAAGACCAATGAGATGTTGCTTTCATCTTTTCTTCAATCTTAAAGGCACACACACTCCATCTCATTTGTGTAGCTAGGTTTAGTTAAATTCACATGTTGTTGTATGTCTATAAATAGACCTCTCTCTTGTAACCGAACATACAAGAAATGGATTAACATTTCACATACATAATTCTCTCTCGTTCTTATCTTTCTCTATAACATCTTTTCGCTCATTTATCTCTTAAACTCTCATGGTATCCAAGCAAGCGATAAATATTTTTCTCCATTCTCTTCAGTTTTAATCTTTTCTCATTCTCATCTTCAGTATCATTGATCAGTTTTTGTTTTACCCAAATACTCTCGTTTTACCCGTTTGATACAAAGGAGTTTTGGGATACGCTCAAGAAGGTGTTAGGAAATATCTCCAACTACATCCGGGTGTTCAAAGTCCAAAAGGCCTTCAACAATCTCATCCAAGAAGACATTGAGTTCACTTTTCACTTTGGAAAATGGAGGTTTTTGAGGGGAGCTTGGATGTTACGACCATTCACCATCAACTCGGAAATATTCAACAAACATCATGAAAAAATTGGGTGTTTAACGTACTTCTCACGCTTAGCCCAAGGTACAATAATTTGATTGTACACATCCTAAGGGATGATAAACTTCCAGACCTTGATGAAGTATGTGCCCGGATCTAAAAGGAGAGAGGAAGCCTCAGACTCTTTGGTGGACTAGGAGAACTCGTCACAGCTAACAAAGGAGTTTTCAAGCCCTTAGAGAAGAAGAACTTGTACTATGACCATTGCAAGAAGAAAGGTCACGTGAAAGACAAGTGTTGGACTCCTTCATCCTCACCTCAACCCGGCCAAGTTCAAGGAAGCATGCGCAAATACGTAAAGGAAGATGGTGAGCCAAGTCAAACAAAAACCTCCACCACCAGACCTTCAACGATGGATGTGGACAATAGACTCGCTCATATCACTACCATCCAAGCTGTGGAAAGGTGCTTCAACCTTGACGCACTCATCAAGTCACTCACAAGCCCTAAAGAGTCTGATAACACTTTTTGAAAATTCAATAATCCAAAACACTTAGTTGTGAATTCAGGTGCATCTCACAATATGATTTGCGATTCGAGTCTTTTATACAACATAAAACCTTCTATGGGAAATGTTATGTTAGCAAATGGCCATAAGGTTCCAATAAAAGGGATATGAGATTTGGAACTCTTTAACAAAAAGAGCAAAGCGTTTTATCTACCTAAGTTTACATCTAATTTATTATCGGTCCATAAGACCACTAATGATTTTAAATGCAAAGCTATTATTGGTCCTAATGATGTACAATTTCAGGATATTAAGACCGGATCCATTCTTGGAGAGGGAGTGACCCTAGGAGGATTTTATGTGCTAAAAGACACAAAGAAATCTTCGAATCTATCCAATGCTTTTAATTTCATAGTAGCTAGTAACAGAAATACCATTTGGCATGATAGATTTGGACATCCTCATAGTAGAGCGTTTAACTTAATGTTGCCAAGTAGTTCATTTGATAATGTTGAATGTGAAGCGTGTATACTTGATAAACATTGCAAGTCGGTGTTTCCCATGTCTTCTACGATTTATGAAAATGCTTTGAATTAGTTCACTCGGATGTTTGGTATTCACCTTGCTTATCTGGGGATAATCAAAAATATTTCGTCACATTCATAGATGAAAAATCCAAGTTCACTTGGTTAACTCTTCTCCCATTTTTAAGACCGTGTATTTGAAGCATTCTTAAACTTTTCACACATATGTGACTAACCATTATGACTCTCATGTAAAAAGCTTGCGTTTGGATTTATGGTGGGGAACACAAGGAAAATGTTCAAAATATATCTAGGAAAACACGGAATTGAGCACCAACCAAGCTGCCTTTATACACCAGAACAGAATGGTGTGGCGGAAAGGAAAAACCAGCACCTTATGGAGGTTGCACGATCCATGATGTTTCATACCAATATGCCTAAAATATTTTGGAGTGATGCCGTGATGACTGCATGCTACTTGATCAACCAAACTCCTACAAAAGTCCTCAATGATAAATCCCCATTTGAGGTACTCAACAATGCAATACCATCATTTATTCACTTACAAGTCTTTGGTTGTGTATGTTTTGTATTAGTACCCGGCGAATTGAGAGACAAGCTAGATGAGAAGAGTACAAGGTGCATGTTTATCGGCTACTCAACAACCCAAAAACGGTATAGGTGTTACAACCCGGTCACAAGAAGGGTAATGAGATCAAGGGATGTAAACTTCATAAAGACCAAAGGATATCACGATGTAAGGAATTGGTACGAGCTAAAGGACTTAGCCAACACCCCATAGGATCGAGTCCAAAGTCTCAAATTCATCTTATAAGGCCTAAGACAAGCGGAAGCATCGTGTGGTGAAATGGGAGGATCGGAATGGAACACATCAAAATATGGCTCAGATCACGAACTAACCGTACCGCATAATGATTAGGACAGACCGCATGAAGAATCAGCTGAGTTAACTGGATAGGCGGAATGCGATCCAATCAAACAATCCAGGTGTACTGATTGTGAGCGCTACGAGCAATCAGCACAGACATGATGCGATCTGAATGTGTGATCCGATCGGAACGTGTGTTAACTAGAATGCAATCTGAACGTGCGATCCGACCAGCAAGTGTGATCCGATTTGCAAGTGCGTCAACAAGAACGCCATCCAATAATCAATCACCAACACAATCCAAACCAGAATCATGAAGTCAACCAAAATGTCTCTCCACCACCTCTAAGATGAAGTATATAGGATTCGCAAAGATCCATCAAATTGGATCAACACTCGGGTCTACTATAACAATCAAGTTGTTGCTCATCTGATCCAAGCCATATGCTCATTTGAAAACTACTCACAACATCATCAAGTCTTTATTAGCAAGCTTGAACAAGATCTCATTCCTCAAACATACAAAGAAACCAAGAAGGAACAAGTATGAATGGATGCGGGTAAAGACAAAGCTGGTGCTATGGAAAAAGACAACACTTGGTATGAGTCGGACCTTCCAAAAGGAAAGAGGGCTGTGAGTCGTAGATGAATATTCACCATCAAATATAAGAGCAATGGTGATATAGAATGGTACAAGGCAAGACTTGTAGCGAGAGGTTTTACCCAAACTTACGGAGAGGACTATCAGGACACCTTTGTACCCGTAGCTAAGCTACACCCGGTAAGAGTTATAATGTTATTAGCTACTAATCTTGATTAGGATTTATGGCAGATGGAGGTTAAGAACGCCTTCTTGCAAGGTGAACTTGAAGATGAAGTCTATATGACACCTCATCCCGAACTAGAACATCTTGTATCAACCGAGAAAGTGTTGAGACTAAATAAGGCCATCTATGGGCTCAAAAAATCACCTAGAGCTTGGTACCACAAGCTCAAACCACCCTTAAAGGTAGAGGATTCAAGAGGTCTGAAGCGAATTATACTCTCTTTACACTCTAAAGCCTAAAGGGTATTATTGTCATTCTTTTGTATGTAGATGATATCATCATCTCTGAGAATGATAAAGAAGGTCTCTAATCAACTAAACAATATCTTAATTCAATTTTTGATATAAAGGATTTGGGTACACTAAACTATTTCCTAGGGATTGAAGTGTTCTAGTCTCTGGATGGAATCTTTATATCTCAAAGGAAATACACTATTGATCTTTTGAATGAAGCTACCTATATAGGTGCCAAACCGGCAAAAATTAGAAGATGCTTATAAAGTCACATGAGAGGGAGAACAAGACAATGAGCTGTTTGACGACTCTCATCAATACTGAAGAATGGTGGGCAAGCTCATCTACCTAACTCTCACTAGATCGGACTTGTGTTTTGCGGTGAATCAAGTCTCTCAACACATGCTAAACCCAAGGATGAAGCATTGGAATATGGTGATACCATGGGCTATTGCACCTTCATTGTAGGTAACTTAGTCACATGAAAGAGCAATAAGCAAAAGGTGGTGTCATGCTCTAGTGCAGAGGCGGAATATAGAACCATGCGAAAGCACACGTTGGAACTCACTTGGCTCAAAGCAGTCCTCCAAGATTTAGGCATCAACTAAGCAGCTTTCGACCATGCATTGTGATAACCAAGCTGCTATACATATTGCCTCCAACTAAGTTTTCCACGAACGAACAAAACACATTAAAGTTGATTGTAACAAAGCTTGGGGAAAGGTGGAAGAAGGGGTCATACTATCATTTTACACAAAGAGCTCAAACCAACTAGCCGATATATTTACCAAGGCTGCCTCAGCAAAACTCTGATCCGCTCAAAACTTGGATTCATCAACCTTAGACCCGGATAGCCATAATCCTTTATCCGGGAGAAACATACTATTTTCCTTGGTGTAGCCTTTTTCTAATGTGGTTTTTGTTACACTTAGGTTTTTAATGAGGTGATTCTCACAGGTTCTAAGCTTGCCCTCTGTTCCTTGCTGTCAAGCTTGAGGGGGAGTTGTAGTTTGTATTACAAGTTATTTATACTTGCTTCACAAGTTACAAGGGATGTCTGTACAAGACACAAATGGGTCAAGCCGACTCTAAGCTTCAACATGCTAAATGGGTCAACATAAATTTGGTGAATGTCAAAGCCCACTCCTAGCCCATGAAGGGACCAAGAAAGATATCTTGTTGGTCAATCCGACTGTTGGAGGATCAAGCTTCACATGATACCTTATCCTCTCGGCAAAACCAAGACCAATGAGATGTCGCTTCCATCTTTTCTTCAATCCCAAAGGCACACACGCTCCATCTCATTTGTGTGGCTAGGTTTAGTTAAATTCACATGTTGTTGTATATCTATAAATAGACCTATCTCTCTTGTAACCGAACATACAAGAAATAGATTAACATTTCACATACAAAATTCTCTCTCGTTCTTATCTTTCTCTCTAACATCTTTCCGCTGATTCATCTCTTAAACTCTCACTCACTAAGGGCCAAACTTAGCGGGGTCTGTCCTCTAGAACCGAGTCCGTCTCGTATATAAAAGAGCCTACAAGATCTGTTGTCGCTAAGGACCAAACTTAGCAGGGCCATCCTCCAAAAGTTGAGTCCATCTCACACATAAAAGAGCATACAAGATCAATTATCACTAACGGCCAAACTGAGCAAGGTACGTCACCTAAAATTCAAGTCAATCTTGCACATAAAAGAGCTCAGAAAACTCACCCTAGATAAAGGCTAAAAATAAACAAAGACCATCTCCTAAAGCCCTCTAAGCCAAAATCTAACTCTGGCATCTCTAAAGCTAAGATCTAAATTTTGCATCTTTTAAGCTGAGTTGAAACTCTCGCATCTCTTAAGTTGAGATCTAACTCTCGTATCTCTTAAACCAAGATCTAACTCTTCCATCTCTTAAGTTGAGATCTAACTCTCGCATCTCTTAAGCTGTGATCTAACTCTTGTACTTATTAGGCCGAGATCTAATGCACATCCTTCATGACGAAATCTAATTTTCAATTTTCAAAAAGAGCATTTAATTCGAAATGTCACTAAATACAATATTTTTTGCTGATAACTTTGTAATCTCTGAATTCATAAGCCAAAGTCTAGCCTTTGCAGTATAACCAACATATTCAAAACAATTTGCGAAAATCGCAAAGAAAAACATCTTGGAAAAAAGAGTCGTTCATCGACATAGATCACACTATACAAAAATACGAAGGTTTTATATACAGATACATCAACAAAGCAGCCCTACATACAGAAGATGGAATCTAAACCGTCTTGATATCGACATCTTCCTCGGCATCTTCAACTTATCTCGTCTGCTCGACAAACTTCAAAGAAATAATATCATCATTCCTACCATATTGATTAAAATAGTGATGTAAAAAGTTCAAAATCCTGAATAGTAACCTGAGTGTGATCAACATTCTCAACCACGGCAACCTCGTCGAGGTTAACATATGCAGCTCGAGATTCCAGAACCTCTACCAAATTAGTACGCTCAGTAGCTTCTCTTGCTATGATCAAAGGTTGTTCATCCTCGAACCTAGGAAAAACCAAGTCATCAGGATGCAACTCAGTGATACCTCATTATCAACAGGTACTTTAGACGCCTTTACCTCTTTCTCTAAATTCGAGATCAAGTTTGTCAAAACTTCAATCTTCTGCTAAGAAGCAAGCACAAGCTGCTAAGAGCCAGACATACTGGGTATACTTTAGATGAGCATTCAACCTTACATCAAGATCACTAAAGCGATCACCAAAATCTCTCCTTAGACCTTAAGTTGCTGAAAAGCAATAGCCTGACTAAGCTTGGTGTCAAACTCACTTGTGATTTTGGCAAGGTGTGGATGTAGCTTTGTCATAGTTTTCTGAACCTTCTCGAAAACAATAAAGGAATCAGTGTGATCAATCTTAGCACAATCAAGTTTTTCTTTAGCAGCCAAGACCTCTTCGATAAGAAAACTGATAGCAAGACTAAGTTGGCGAGACTTCTCTCATTCAAGCTTCCATTCGGCCTGAATTTCAGTAAGCTCCTTCTCAGCCTTGATATGAGGATTTGGCCTTTTAGCCTTAATTTCTTACTTCCCAACTCAGTATGTTAGTTTCTGCAACTTTTTGATATGTTTGTTGATAGACTGCAGCTCAGCGTTTCTTTTCTCATGATTAGAGGCGATCCTATTCTGACTAATGATGAGCTGTCAAAACAGGAAGAAATTAGAAATTAAACACAAGAATGCAAATTAAAAACAAAAATTAAAAACTTTGAATATTGATAAGGATATAAGTCATCTCCTTATACTCTTCTTTTTTTACCATCTCAACAGGAGGAGGAAGTTTCTCGGGAGTAGAGCTACTATATTTGTGAGTGAAACTAAAATCACTCACATATCTCTTCTTTTATTTTGTCCGAGGAGTCAAAATACCTTCTTTTTGTTTTCGCTTCTGAGACGAAGCAATCATTACTTTGTCAATGGTAGGGACTAACTCTTGACCTCGCATCATTAACATCATCTTATCACATCGCCAAACCGTCCTTTAAAAAAAGAAGTCACAACTCTCTTACCTTTTCGAGAAGGAATGTCCACATAGCAGCCGCCTTGGTTTCAACATAATCTCTCTCCGAAACCTTTTGGTTTTTCTTCCTTATCTTCTCGGTAGATTACTTCTTCAGCCTCTTCCTGACCTTAGATAACAAATCTCTTGGATCAGTCACAACTTCCTAAGGAGCTTCAGGATTTTGGTCTGCGTCTCTAGTCTTGAGGGAAGGAACAATGTTATCCTTAAGATTGACCCTCATCTCGGTCTGGGACATATCTTTCTGCATACCATCATTGACTCCAGTATCGTCATTGATGACTTTGAGAGTACTAACTTCAACCCGGTCTATATTTTCAATCATATCTATGACTTGTTTTGCAGAAGCGAGCCTTTTGTCCAAAGCAGCTTTAAATTCACCCATTATGTCGGGCATCTGGAGATCTCCACGCCTTATTTCTCGAGCAACTTCCTGACGGGTAACTACAGCGAAATGGGATGAAGGTTAAACAAGAACAAAAGAGAAAACATCCAAATTTTTTGACTTACTTCAATTTATAAAAGACTGATTCCTTGAAACAATGACATGAGGGAGACTCTTCCAACTAATTCAAGGAATTAGCTTTAACTTCGCAACCATATCCTTGAAGTATGGAAGCGAAGGCCTCCAAATCAGGTGCTTTTTTGCAGAAAAAATAGATGTTTAATATCACTTCATTTGTTAAGCATGTCTTTGTCGAGATGCTAAAAGCTTTACCAGCACTAGGTGCTAATAGGAGATGAAAATCCCTAGATAGTAAAAAGGAAAGTATCTCATCTACACGAGTGAAAAGTAGTGGTGCTTCCAACTGGTGACATTTGACACAAAATCGGCTAAATGCCTGATATCATCCATAGCTTTCATGTAATACGTCCTGTGCAGTGGCCTCGAAGAATCAAACCATGATGTTGACCCCGGTCTCGCTTTCAAGGATTAAAGCTCCAATGATATTCTTTATCCCTGAAGGGATAAGCTCAGACATTGCGATACGATGATTAACACAAAAATTGACAAGGAGACATGAGAGCGGAACCAATATTCGCCCCTTTGGGAACCACCATTCTTACAACATGGCAAAACCCTCTTGCGGATTTCATAGTTTCTCTTTCGAATCCTGGATTCAAACTCGACATCTTGGAGGGCATGACACATTTCATAAGCATAGGCTAATTTCTTCCTAGAAATCATTTACGAACAAATAGACAAAGTCCAAAGCCATCTTTGAATTCTCCTAACTCTCTTAGGAGAAACCGAGATGATTGGAAACAAAAAAGGAGCAGCTCTAGACCCATTAACCCTAGGATTTGTCTCGGTGACGCAAAAACATCAACTTTCGTGGTACCAGCTTGATCAAGAGGAAAGTTTGTATCAATGTTACTCTTAGGGACATAGTAAACCATAGTAACATCATCGATCCCTGTATTAGATTGACGAGACCAAGATGGCCCTAGATCACTCTCAACATCTTCCGTATATCCAGAAGCAACAGGCGACAGATCCTCAGAACTTGAACTCGCGCTAGATTTGGCCATAATCCATCTCATCTCATCTCAGAAATTTAAATGAAAAAATTTTCTACGGTGGAGAAAGTTAAAACCCGACACCTTGGCAAATCGAAAAAAAATTTGAGAGATAGGGGAGAGAAAGTACCTCTTCAGAAATTTGGGAGAGCGAGCACTATGAATCAAAGTTAACTTTACTTCATATTTATAGGAAATAACTGGGAGTCAAAGCGTCATATTATCATTAAACCTATTAGTAGCATGTCTAGCTGATATCGACACCAATTGAATCGTGACATGTGAACCAAATATTCCACAAAAAGTCATTTTTTGACTCGGGAATCACAAAAAAGTTTCGAGTCTCAGGGGGGTGGGGAGGGCAATTGTTGGAGGTCGATCTCCGACCCTCTTTGCGGCCCATGAATGCGAGAAGAGGTTCTAGGCCCACCAAGCGAATAACCAACATGTATTCATGTTATGAGCACCCCCTCTTGGTAGTTGTGTGACGACTTCAGATTTTAGACAAGATCCTCATCTCAGAACGTATAAACTCGGGATTTGTGTGATGACCTCAGATTTTTGGACAAAAACCTCATCTTGGAACGTATCACCTCAGCATTATGGTTTGATCCATCTTGGCATTTTGATCTATCTCAAAATAGGTGGCTTGGTTGGTAATCTATCAGTAAAATGATACAAAAATATTCTATCTTTGATATGGAATATTTCTGAAAATCAGGGAGGATCTAGAAGATAGTACCAATTCTGGTAGATAATGTAATATTTCCTATTACAAATTGGAAAACTGTTTTTTTGTAACCGCCTCTATCAACATCTAAATATAGGAGACGACCTCTAAAAGAGGGAGAGATTCATTCATTCACATACAAGCAATACAAAGCACCTACCACTTTTGGCTCACAAATATATTTTCTTTTTAATGTTGGTTCTTGATCACGATGTAATGACATGATCGCTACTTGGCTGTTGAATTTTGTTTCCAAGAGTATTAGTGTTAGTCTCTTGTATATATGTCAACTGCATAAGCAATATGGAACAGTCTGATGAACAGGTTCAAGCAAGATGATCTTTCTAGGATTTTTGAGATTGAACAGAGACTTTGTATGGTTGCTCAAGGCTCTTGAGGTGTTAGTACCTATTATATAGAATTATGACATTATGAGAGACCTATAAGAATTTTGTTGAGCATCCAATCTGCACTTGTGGGAAGTGTTAATGTGCAACAACTTCAAATTGGAGGAAGATGTTGGATAGGAGAGTTATAAAATTTTTGATAGGACTTAATGAGTCTTATGAATCTACAAAGCGAAAAATCCTTATTCTCAAACTTCTGTCGGATATTGAAGAAGTAGTTAATATGGTTTGTCAAAATGAGCATCAAAAAATCATAGACCTATTGCTTATGTTTAAAATGTCGCTTTTCAAGCTTCTCATATCACTTAAGATGATGATTTGCAACATTTTGCTACTTAATGTAATGCATATAAGTCTCGACCAAAGCCAATATTTACTCACTGTGGAATAACTGATCATGTGATTATTGAGTGCTAAAAGTTGCACAATTACCCACCAGGACCTTCAAGAGCCGATAATCAAGCTTCTACATCATCAACTCAGAGATATAACTCTTTCAAAAACAATGCTTTGTTGCAATGGAAGCAATCTTAACACAAGAAGAATAATGTTGCTAATGTTGTTTTTGAGATTCTTCCACAATATAGTGTTTCATCTACTACACCAAAGGGCTATTTTTATCTTAGTACTTTTTGAAAGTTATAAGTTCAACATCTTCTCTCTTATCTGAGTTCTCAAGTGAAAAATACAACAAATCCAATTCGAACTTCAGCATCATCAACAACTGCGCATGGTTCAATGTATTGTAATTCTTCTGCATATATTATATCATTCATATCCATAAATCTTTGTTTTGAGAATGACGAATTGAACCTTAATCATTACTGCCTTTCTTGTTTAACCAGTCAAATTCTATTTGATGCTTGGATAGCTGACGGTGGGCCACTAGCCACGTCTATTCGAATCTTAAATTTTTTCAAATTATAAATCAGTTGAATTGTTGACAGTCTCATTACTTAATGGTGTTAGAGTTCTGATTACTCATATTGGTACAATGCATTTCTCTGATGTTTTTATTCAGCATAATGTGCTGCATATTTCTTCTTTTCAATTCAATTTGATAAGTGTGATTTCTCTTGTTCGAACTAGTAAATGTTCAACTCACTTTTATCCCGATTCTTGTATAACTCAGGAACTTTCACAAGGCTTTACGATTGGGAAGTGTAGAGCTTTTCACAACCTCTATGTCTTTAATCAAATTGATATGTCTAATCATACTGGTTCTCGGAATCCGTGTGCTACTATTTCTGTGGATAAAGACCTTTGTCATCACCGTCTTGGTCATCCTTCTTTAGCAAAACTTCACTCTATGTTTTCTCATCTTTTTTCGTCTAAGAGTCTGTCTAGTTCTGCTCATCGTTCTGTTTGTCATTTGCCTAAACAAAAGCGTTTACCATTTGTTTCTCACAACAATTTGTTTGCAAATGTTTTTGATTTAGTTTACTTTGATGTATGTGGTCCTTGTTCTCATGAAACGGTTGAGCATTATAGATATTTTCTTACTTTTGTTAATGATGCAACTCGGGTAATCTGGATATATTTGATGAGAAATAAAAGTGTTGTTCACACCATTTTTTTTTTCAACTTGTTAAAACTATGTATTTAGCTAATGTGAAGGCAATTAGGACTGACAATGCTCATGATTAAATTTTTCTGATCTCATTCGGACTAGAGGTATGTTATATTACTTTCTTGTGTTGAAACGCCACAACAAAATTATGTTGTTGAGTGTAAACACAACCATTTGTTTATTGTTGCTAGAGCTTTTATTTTCAATGTAATGTTCCAATTTAATATTAGGGAGATTGTATTCAAATTGCTGCATTTCTAATAAATAGGACGTCTTCTCCTTTGCTTGGTGATAAGTCTCCTTATGAATTTTTGATGCCTAAGATTCTTGATTACAATTCTCTTAGGGTGTTTTGTTGCCTTTGATATTTCTCGATATTGCCTAGTCATAGGAATAAATGTTCTCATCATGCTAAGTCTTCTATTTTCTTAGGTTATCCAACTGGTTATAGAGGCTAAAAAATCTTAGATATTGAGAATCATTCAGCTTCCACTACAAAAAAAGTTTACATTGATAGCACATATACATAGCTCATTTCACTCGGTTGCTATCTAATTGCTAATTTAATTTCTGCTAACTCTACAATAGCATTCTTTTAATGCTATTCCTAAAAAATTAGTAAGCGGGAAAAAATTATCACTTTTCTGCCCAACACTTAGTGAAAAATCACTTTTTTATGTGAATGATATTGTTATTGCAAGCAATAGTGGTACAACTTTAGTAGAACCGAAGAATATCTTACATGGTGATATCAAAATTAAAGACTTAGGACTCTTAAATACTTCCTTGGTTAAGAGATAGCTAGAATTTCAGTTTGTAAGAGAAAATATGATTTCGATCTTCTCAAATATACAAGTCTTCTTGCTTGAAAACCGAGTAATTTCCATGGATTCGATGGTACAACTTGGTCTAACAGTTGGTATCATTGGAAAATTACTGTAGTTGACTATCACTAAGCATAATATAACTTTTCATGTGCATAAGTTGAACCAATTCTTGCAGAAGCCTACTGATATTCAATTTATAGCCACCCATACGATTTTGCGGTACTTAAAATCTAATTCACGGCATGGCTTATTCTACTTAATGCATCTGAATTATGCTTGAATATCTTTACTAATGCAAATGGGCTACTTCTCTATACACAAGCTGATCCAATCTTGGTTATTACGTCTACTTAGGTAACTCCTTGACTACATAGAAATGCAAGAAACTAGATGTTGTCAATCGCAGTAGCAATGAATCCAAATATCAATCCATGGCTAATAAAACTAGAGAGTTGTTATGGCCCAATGAACTTCTTTGTGATTTTAGAATCTCTCCAACAGTTGCAACTAAATTATTTTTGACCATATGTCTGCACTCCATATTGCTTCTAGTCTTGTGTTTCACGAGAGAACAAAATACATAGAAGTAGATTGTTACATTGTGAGAGACCAACTGAAAAAGGATTTCTCAACACATATTATGTCAGTACTCTTAACCAACATGCTAGCATTTTGACAAAAGCCATTGGCTTCATCCTTATTGCATACAATATTGTCTAAAATATCTATATCAACTCTTACCGTTCTGCTTCTCCGGATTAAAGGCTTGAGAGGATGTATTAGATTAATTAGTTAGTTAGTGATATGTTAGTTATTAAGCAGGTTGTTAATAGTTAGTTATAATTATTAATTAATGACTTTATTAATGTTTTGTGTAATTGTATATATACTTTTGTATGGTTCATTTGTTAAAACATGAAGAATATTTACCTCAGCTCTTTCTATTACTTTGAGATCTCTTTCTTCCTCCATCAATGAAAATTTAGTTTGATCTCGTAATAGTTTTTAAAGTCTTTTTTATCTACTATATGTAGTGAAGAGAGATCGAACTCTTGATATTAGAATTATTTGCTAAATCATCATAACCACCACACAAAGAAGAATTCAACTATATTTTTCATAAAAATCTTTTTTTAATAAGACTAAATCCAAAACCAAATTCCCTCGAACCTCAATTTTCAATTCTATAATGCTGGACAATATAACTTTTTTAGAGTCAAATCCCAGAAAAAATTATATTAAAATTAAATTCTAATTTAACTGACAAAATATTATTTTAATTTTTTTATTATCTAATTTTTATTATAAGAAAACCGAGTGGACTTCCGACCAAAATTTTAGTGGGCTTAAGATTTAATGACCTACAAAGTGGACTAAACTCTACAGAGGCCCAAAAAGTCCAATAGTTAGAAGAGTCTAGAGACGCCTAAAGTTCATCTCTTCGTTATCCACCTCATGCCACGTGCTTTTCTATTGGGAAAGCTAGGATGCAGAACTCCGAACATCGTTAAGCACCAGAGTCCGCATGATGAGCATCGTTCTCCAAGGAGTATCCACGCTGAAGATCTCCACGACCAGAGGAGTTTTTGTCGCCCAACGCAACCGGAGATCGGTAGATTTGTGACTTGCAATTTCAGTGGTAGCACAACCCTATGAAAACAAGATCTGATACTCTATAGTCTCCACCTAAGTAGCCAAAAGGCCACAAAAAGAAAGAAAAAACAACAACACAATCTAGATACGAAACTAAACCAACGGAAAATTTTGAAAAGGAAAGGACCAAATCTGTAGACAAGATTCCCAATCACTGATGGTTGCTCTAAAAGATTTGAAGTCGTAGAAGAGCAAGTCGTGACAACCACTCATCAGACTGGAAGAGAGAAACTCTCTCGACTAGAGGAGAAAGAGACAATTGTTTGATTTTTTCGATTGATCTCTTTTTTGGTATATTCTTAAANGATAAAGTCATATTTCTGCACGGCTCGATCAATAGTTCAAGTCACACACTCCCATAATCCATTTTCTCTTCATAGAATTCCCTTCAATTATCCAGTTACAGAAGCAACTCCATAGGCTTTCGATTTCGCGTCTCTCTAAAATTGCAGTCATGGTAAAATCCTAATGAAAATTTTAACAAACAAAAAATTATTCAAATTTAGCAAAATTATGTGTAAAGTTATGTAAATTTTAAGGTTCTTATAACTTTTAAAATCAACAAACTCGTAAATTTGACTGAAATTATTTTTAAATTTGATTTCAATTTAGCAGTATGATCAAGAACCAAAAAAATTGACAAATAATATTTAAAATTTAGTTTTTTTTGTCCAAATATTCATAATATAATTTATAATTACAAGTGGTCTTTAGTCTAGTAGTATGAGGTAAGTTCATTAAAGGCAGATGCACTTGTACATTAAGGATTAAGTTTTACTGTATATATTGTGTAAAAATTTGGCTAATGAGCTGATAAGTTGTGACTTAATGTTGGAAAAAAATATAGGTTATTTTTTATAAAAACAAAACTGTTTTCCCATTCGGTTTGCTTCCAAAATGTCATACTAGGAAAAAATTGGTGGTGCCTTTTATGTACTACTGTATAAACTAAAGCCAAGAGAAACACTAAAGAATGTAACAAGTATAAAATGAGTAATAAATAACAATAAAATTAAAAAAGGAGAAAAAGAAAAAGAGGAGCCCTAATAAAGTCAACTTGCATTTGCGTGTTCACACTACTCCCACAGGCTACAAGGTTCTGTCTCATCACAAAATTTCATTCAGATTTCTTATTTATGAACCCCCAAAAAAAAGATATCTTCTCCTCCAATCCAAATTAATACACCTTTTTTCCGGCAAAACTCACTCAACGTGAATCAACTTAACTTCGATGAAAGCCGCCGTTTTCCGGCACGAAGACGGAGGAGACGAGGAGGAGGAGGAGGAAGAAGTTTGTAATGTCTTCGACGGCGGCGCTGAGGTACAGAGCCAAACGACGACGACGTCCAATGGAAACAATAACGACGATAGTAAAAAGCTCAAGGGATTTTTCACTTCCTTGCTTTTGATGGAGGAGCACGAGAAGCAGGATCAGGAAGCCCGAAACGCTGCTTCCCGCCGTGAAATGTCCGATTTCCAGTCTAATTACCGGAAAAGAGCGAGAACTATGTCTGATTATTACTCCAATCTCACTGATTACTACGCCGATGCTGAGGAATCAGGCGATATCAATCGAAAGAAGTCACGCGTCTCACGCGCCGTCGCTTCCGTGGCTGCTGCTGCGTCTGAGTGTTCGGAGATGGAAGCAGAGAGCGGGGATATCACCGGATCCGGATCGGTTCGCGGCA
This sequence comes from Lepidium aucheri, assembly GCA_900406435.1. Lineage (NCBI taxonomy): Eukaryota > Viridiplantae > Streptophyta > Magnoliopsida > Brassicales > Brassicaceae > Lepidium > Lepidium aucheri. Next base: position 8,643 of record OVBA01003488.1, on the reverse strand, counting down.
CGGGTACGGGTTCGGGTCAGCAGAGGCGGTTATGGGTTAAAAATCGGAGCAGAGCGTGGTGGGAAGAGTGTAGCCGATTAGATTATCCAGAAGAGGAATTCAAAAGAGCGTTTCGAATGTCCAAATCAACGTTTGAATTAATCTGCGACGAGCTTAATTCAGCGGTTGCGAAAGAAGACACGGCACTGAGAAACGCGATTCCTGTGCGGCAGCGAGTAGCGGTTTGCATATGGAGATTAGCCACAGGAGAACCACTTCGTCTCGTCTCCAAGAAATTCGGTTTAGGAATCTCAACTTGCCATAAGCTTGTTCTTGAGGTATGTAAGGCCATTAAAGATGTTCTAATGCCCAAGTACCTTCAATGGCCAGATGATGAATCTCTTAGAAACACTAGAGAAATTTTCGAAGCGATTTCTGGTATTCCAAACATTGTTGGCTCTATGTATACTACTCACATTCCGATCATAGCTCCTAAGATCAGTGTAGCTGCTTATTTCAATAAGAGGCATACTGAGAGGAACCAAAAGACTTCGTATTCTATCACAATTCAAGCTGTTGTGAATCCTAAAGGGGTTTTTACTGACTTGTGCATTGGATGGCCTGGCTCAATGCCTGATGATCAGGTGTTAGAGAAGTCATTGTTATACCAAAGAGCCAACAATGGAGGTTTGCTAAAAGGGATGTGGGTCGCTGGTGGACCTGGTCACCCACTATTGGACTGGGTTTTGGTTCCATACACACAACAGAACTTGACATGGACGCAACACGCCTTTAACGAGAAGATGATTGAAGTGCAGAGAGTAGCTAAAGAAGCTTTTGGTAGGTTGAAAGGACGGTGGGCTTGTCTGCAGAAGCGAACTGAAGTGAAGTTGCAGGATCTTCCTACAGTTTTGGGTGCTTGCTGTGTTCTTCACAACATATGTGAGATCAGAGAAGAGAAGATGGATCCAGAGCTGATGGTTGAAGTGATTGATGATGAGGTTTTGCCTGAAAATGCATTGAGATCTGTTAATGCCATGAAGGCAAGAGATACAATCTCTCATAATCTACTACATCACGGCCTCGCTGGTACTTCATTCATATAAAGAAGGATTATGGAAATCATCTTTATCACTTTATATGATAAAACTAAAAAGCTCACTTTGATTCTTTGGTTTATGCATATTGTATTTGTTTGTACCTTTAGGTCACAGATTTTATATAAGGTAATAGAAGAAAACTTACATTATACATACATACAATACAAGTATTTTCTGTCTCATTTGATGAGAATATTAAAGATGAATGAACTCGATGTGATTTCTTCCTTGTGTGGAATGTGAGATGAGCCAACAAAGGTTGGTTTTTGACCCTTATTTGTGTTATTGCGAGTCTAAAAACTACAAGTTTTTATGCTAATTCAGTGAAAAACGACACACATGTCATCATCTTCGTAGTGATATACGTCACTGGTTTGTTTAGTGGCTCTTGATTCACCCAATGACATCCACTCTTTTTCTTTTCGGACCCACTGATCAAGATCCGAACCCGGTATATTACCCAGGAGACCTGTCCAATCCAGTATCCATATTATAAACATATTAAGGAAAAACCAAAATTGCCCTTTTAAAAAGTTCACCCAAAAAAAGAAACGGTGAGAAAGAGAGAATGCCCTTAAAAAAGGCCAAATTTCAAAAAACAACGGTTAATATAAACCTTGACTCCCGCAAAATTCTCTGATTTCGTTGCAGGAAACGCAAAAAACAAAAAAAAAACAGAGTTAGTTAATCGTCGTCAAGCTCCACCAATTGAAACCAGGAAGAGAAGAGAGAAAGTTAGACCAGAAGAAGAAAATCTTACCATTCTTCTGTTTTTGTCTCCCTCTCTTCTTGTCCCCAGACACGAAGAAGGTCTGGTGACCCCTGATTTTTTATTGTTATCATCAAAAATTTAATTGGGATATTGTTCATTACATTCTTCTCTGTTGATCGATCAATCGATCGATAGATAATGGCTCGTCCTTTCTCGCCGGATAATGGCCAGACCCCAGTGAACTCTACGGTGGTCGCCATTGATAAAGACAAGAATAGTCACTACGCTGTTCGTTGGGCCGTTGATCATCTCTTCAATTTGATTAGCAATCCCAACATGATTCTAGTTCATGTTCGTCTTAGAAATGTAAATTGTAAGTATCTTCTTCTCTTTGTTTTCTAATAAGACCTTCTAGTTATATTAAATAACCCCAAGAAATGTTGTTGCAGATGGAGGAAACAATGATGATAATGACGTGCATCAGCTTTTTGTTCCATACAGAGGGTATTGTGCGCGAAAAGGGGTACTACAATTTCCATTTCTCTCATTCAAGCATTTCGTCGACCACTGGTTAAACATAAATACCATTAAGCTACTGTGTTTTGTTGTTTAGATTTCAATGAAAGAGGTTATTCTGGATGATAATGATGTTGCTAAAGCAATCTTAGATTACGTGAACAATAACCTTGTGAACAACCTCGTGTTGGGATCAACGACCTCAAAGAACCCATTCACAAGATCTCTCAAGTTCACCAAATCCCATGATGTTGCAGCTTCAGTTCTCAAATTAACGCCTGAGTTTTGTTCAGTCTATGTGATTTCTAAAGGCAAAGTTCAGTCTTCAAGAACAGCTCAAAGGCCTATCACCAATACACTTGTCCCACCTCGTGCACCATCTTCTACCTTTCATATCCAATCTTTATCCGACACTGAGCACGATTCATTATCTAGGTATTGACTTTACAATATTGAAAATGGAGACTTTATATATAAGTCAACAAGTGTAAAGTTTTTGCTTTTGAGGACATTGTAGGGGTCAGCGTAACGGGAGAAACACAACTCCAGAGAGGCATTCCCATGACAATGGCTTCAAAGCAGGGCGCAGAAGTCCTTCAAATAGATCATTGGACTTCAATCATGACTTCAAGCTGGCACATAGATCATTTTCTGATGATTCGGATATTGGATCTCAGAATTATGATATCATTTGTGCAGCGGGTTCTTCTGAGGAGTCAGTTTCACAATCAACTGTATGTTTTCGGTAGAGATATACCTTCAGTAATAATATCAGATTTGTAGGCACTAAATCGTTGTATGCTGATTTTGCAGAGAGATATTGAAGCTGAAATGAAAAGGTTAAAGATTGAACTCAGGCAAACAATGGACATGTACAGCTCAGCCTGCAAAGAAGCACTTAATGCCAAAAAAAAGGTAAGAAGTTGAGCTAGTTGATGAGGACGGTTTTCTCGCTCCATCTAATACTTCCTGGCTCTCATTTTTTTTGGTAGGCAAATGAGCTTAATCAGTGGAAACTGGAAGAAGTTCGGCGATTTGAGGAAGCTAGGGTTGCTGAGGAGGCAGCTTTGGCTGTTGCGGAAATGGAGAAGGCCAAATGCAGAGCTGCAATGGAAGCAGCTGAGAAAGCGCAGAGAATGGCGGAGTTGGAAGGACAAAGGAGGAAACAAGCTGAGATAAAAGCACGAAAGGAATCGCATGAGAAAGACCGTGCTCTTAGTGCTATGGTACAGAACGATGTCCGGTACAGAAGATACTCTATAGAAGAGATTGAAGAGGCTACTGAGAGATTCGCAGACGACAGAAAGATAGGAGAAGGTGGATATGGACCGGTCTATAAAGGGACACTTGATCACACTCCTGTTGCTATTAAAGTCTTGAGACCTGATGCTGCTCAAGGAAAGAAGCAATTTCAACAAGAAGTCGAGGTTCTTAGCTGCATAAGACATCCTCACATGGTTCTGCTTCTTGGTGCATGTCCGGAATATGGGTGCTTGGTGTATGAGTACATGGAAAATGGGAGCTTAGAGGATAGACTCTTTCGTAGAGGAAACTCGCCTCCTATTTCATGGAGGAAAAGGTTTCAAATAGCTGCAGAGATTGCTACTGCACTCTCCTTCCTTCACCAAACAAAGCCAGAGCCTCTGGTTCACCGTGACCTAAAACCTGCAAATATACTTCTAGATAGAAACTATGTGAGCAAGATCAGTGACGTTGGATTAGCTCGGTTAGTACCTGCGTCAGTAGCTAACACCGTCACGCAATACCACATGACATCTGCAGCAGGAACTTTCTGTTACATAGACCCCGAGTACCAGCAAACTGGCAAGTTAACCACGAAATCAGACACATACTCATTAGGGATAATGCTGCTTCAGATCATCACTGCAAGGAGTCCAATGGGTCTGGCTCATCATGTGTCGAGGGCAATCGATAAAGGAACTTTCAAGGATATGCTTGATCCGGTCGTGACAGACTGGCCTGTCGAAGAAGCTATAAATTTTGCTAAGTTGTGTTTAAAATGTGCAGAGCTAAGAAAAAGAGATCGACCAGATCTTGGAAAGGAAATAGTTCCAGAGCTTCTGCGATTAAGAAATTTGGGGATGGAAGATGAATCAGGTATGCACATAAAACCCTAAACAAAGTCTTGAAATTAACTTAGTAAAGCTCAATTGCTCACACTTTCAACAATGATATCTTATTGATTAGGATGCCAGAAGTAACAACTGGGTCTTAGGTTCATACTTTTTCTTAAATCTTTTCAAGATTCTGATGAGGAACTGAATAGAGAGATTGCTTAATCCTCAAGAAAGAAAGTGAGAAAGTGGAAGTGAAGTGTAATGAAGAGATGAGTCAACTAAAATCTAACTCTTGTCAATATTGTATCTCTGTAACAAAATACCAGTTTCCTCCTATCTCGCTTTCAGATGAAAACTACTGAACAAATTGTAATGGCTTGTATGTTAATAATGTTCTTGTAGCATAAATTAAACGAAGCTATTGACTTAATCAAACATTGTCATTAATTGTTCCCCATAAGTTTACCATCTAAGTTTCTGAGACAATATGATATTGATGTAAATTATAGAGTGTGACTAATAATACAAGATGAAAAATCTTAAAAAGAAAAAGATGAGAGAATCAATACAGTGACGACCTTTATAACTTGGGATTGATACAAAGCCAACTTTGAAAGCAAAGTATAAAGAACAATGACAGACCAAAAAATTGAAGAGTGACACTTTTTGGTTCCAGAATTAGTTTTGTCTCATAAAATCAGTTTTTTTTTTTTTTTTTTTGAGTATGAGTTGAGAAAGGAATATCTTAAATCTGATAAAATTATATAAAATATAATTTACAGTTCCTTTAAAACAATTTACGAGTATAATAGGCAGAAAAACATTATCACATGTATCAAAATATTGAAAAAATTAAATCTTGAAAATAAAACAAATATTGAGAAAGTTATAGTATATGTTTGCATTAAGAAAAGAAAAAACACATCCAAAGCTTAACACGCATTGTCTTTTTTATATTCTGAATATTAATAATAATAATAACTTTGTAGGAAAACACAATCCACCAAGGAAGCATCTTCGTATGAGTTACACCTAATGAATTATAAATGTCGAACAAACTAATTAAGCAATGAACATTTTCGACTTCAAACATCAAATATTTCATCATGAGCCTCATTATCATCATCATCATGATCATGATCATAGTAGCTGCATCATCACCGTCCGATCAAACAAATGTCTTCACTCCTCTTTGCATCAGCGAATGCTCAACGTGTCCCACCATTTGCTCTCCTCCGCCGTCAAAACCCTCTCCCTCCACGTCACCACTTCCGTCTCCGTCGTTGCCGTTATCCTCTTCACCACCGCCTCCACCACCACAAAAACACTCGCCATCGCCGCCGCCTTTAATCACCGTCATTCATCCACCTCCACCGCGATTTTACTATTTTGAATCCACACCGCCGCCTCCAGCGCTTTCTTCTGACGGAAAAGGCTCGCCACCATCATCGCCACCATCGCCGCCGTCGCCAAAGGGACAATCATCACAGGGACAGCAACCTCCGTACCCATTTCCTTACTTCTACTTCTACACAGCATCAAATGCCTCTCTTCTCCTTTCTTCTTCTTTATATATTTCGATCTTGTTATTTTGTCTATCTTTTTTCCTTAACTCTTCGTTAGTGTAACTTTCTTCTCTATTCTTATATATACTATTGTTCATTCATTTTTTTTGGTGTTATATAAGATTGATTTTTTCTTCATCAAAGCAAACGCCAAAAATCAAAAGAACCTGAAACTATAGACACTCGCCTAATCTTATAAGTTATGATCATAACGCATAATATTAAACACAAAATCATAACTTATTTGTAAACTCGAATCTGAGGACTTCTACTCAAGTTTAATACGACCTAGCCTTTAAAACTTTACGTGTAGGTATATAATTACATAGCCCTCGACATTTCGGTTTCGGTTCTGATATTTTTGGGTTTAAGTTTTTGGGTCTAATAATTTAGGATCCATTTAAGTATTTCTATTTCTTGGGTTCGGTTTGATTTGGGTATAGATTGAGTTCGGGTTCAGATATTTATATAAATTTTTTTAAATAGTAAAGAATTAATAGAAATAAGTATAAAAGAGCCTAAATTTAACAAAAGATTATTTTGGGTACCTATTTGATTATTGATTTGGTTTCGGTTCGGGACCGAATCCGATATTTTGAATACATAAATTTAAGATCCATTCAGATTTTTTGTCGGGTTCAGTTCGAATTCAATTACTGTTTTTCGAATCGGTTTAACCGAGCTATAATTACAACTGAAATGCACAAAGAAAAAGATTGTTATTATTTGTTTTCAGGTACGTTGGTTTGTTTTCTAACCGAACCGAATTTCAGTTGAAATCACGGTCGGCTCTTTTTAAATATTTAGTTGACGAAGAGAAAAGAAAATTGAAGGAAAATTTTGGGTCAATGGCTGAAATACTTCTTTTGGTTAATACTCCCACCTCGCGTACTACTCATTAATCTGATGTACTACTCTAGTTTAATGAAATGTGTTATGCCAAAAATACCTTTACTTATGATTTTTTAATGTTTTTTTGTTTAATATAAAAATGACAGGTTTGGTTAAATGGTGGAATCAAACCGAGAAATTTTGGACCGAGTGGTTCTCATTATTTGGTATTGTCCTCCGGGTTGGTTATAGGTTCCCTCCAATTTGGCCGTACAATCGATTTTCCCTCCCTATTATCCAATACCGATCGTGGTTGTATCGACCAGTTATATTGCTTTTCGCCTACTGACTTTCGATCTGATCCAGATCTAGCCTGGAGATTTCCGCCGATTTTCCATTCAGATCTTCATTGTGGGAGTTGTCTGTGTTCCCATCATCTGAAGCTTCAAAATCGAGGTGTGTTTTCTTAAAAATCATGTTTTGGTTTGTAGTTAAGGGTAATGGTGAAAACAGTAATTCATTGTGAATATGGAGGATATTACAAAGAGACACGTCATGGGTATGAATGGAATTCTAAAAAAGCAGAAGCATTCGTTGTTAGAATGAAGACGTAGTCTGTTGATGATATAACGTATTAGATGTTATTGGATTAGATATACTCAAAGATGGGCATGATGGGCATAGATGGAGGAAATTAGCTATTTGCCACTGGTAGGTCAAGCTAGGAAACAGTCATACATCTTGGATGATGATGATGTCGAATGTTACCTAGCGTCCGAACATAGAAGCGTTCTGTATTTGGAAGATGATGGGGAAGGTCAAAGAAAGGATTTAGGTAGTTCTTTCGGTGGTAACTATGGGGAGACGTCTAAGCATAAGGGTGATGAGCGATTGCCAATTTGTGATGAAGCCGAAGAGGATAATGAGGATGATGAGGATGATGATGATGATGATTATGATGATGTTGATGATGATGATGATGATGACCCTGATTTTGATTATGTAGGTANCCCTGATTATGTAGGTAGTGATGATGTAGAACATGAGCATGTGGTTGTTGAAAACGGTGAGACAGTTCTACCTGATGACAATGTGGATAATGATAATGTTTTTGCTGAAAATAGGCAGATTGTAGTAGTCAGCGTAGACAATGCTAATGATGTTGCTGGAAATGGCGAGAACGTAGAAGAGGTAAATGAGGATACTGGGAATGATTATTGTGATGATGGTGATCATTTGAATGAGTGTTTAAATCCTATAGTGCCTTACAATGACGACGGATGGGATGATGGTTTAGGTCTGTTACAAGGTATGAGTTTTGCAACAAAGAAGGAAGTGGCAAATATATTGTTGAGAGCTTCCCATAAGCTATTGTATGAATATAAATTAGTAAATTCCGGTAGTTGGAGATATGTAGTGAAATGTTGGGCTGAAGGGTGTAATTGGTACATGCGTGTGTCCAGACCACAATTTTCTCAGAAAGATAATCCGTGGGTGATTAAGGTGTACAGGAGTAAGCATAGTTGCTCTCGAGCGACGGCGAGTACATTGGGGAAAAGAAGGAGAGGTACACCTGGAGAAGTTGCAAAAGTTTTACTAGATACTTTCCCGGGTCAGTTGGAAATGCCGCCTGCGAAAATTATCGTGAGTATGATGCAATCTCAAACTGGAATATCTTTGTCATACTCTACTGCTTTAAGAGGGAAAAGGATGGCTGNGAAAAGGATGGCTGCCTCATTTTTGCGTGGCAGTGCAGTAGATTGCTTTAGGTTGTTACCTGCGTATTTGCACGTCTTGGAGAAAGTGAATCTGGGAACCCAAACAAGGTATGAGGTGGACGCAGATAGTAAGTTCAAGTACGC
>OVBA01003487.1:0-27777 GCA_900406435.1 Lepidium aucheri | reverse complement strand
ATAGTAGTTGATCATATTCGACCGTGAATACTTTCTAGAGGCGGATGATTTTGGCATTGACCCGTCATTGTTGCTTGAATGGCTTATACAGAGATATCGCTCAAAGACATTTTGGATATTTATGGTATTTGTGAAAATATGAAAGTATGGGAACAATTATTATGTATATGTCCTATATTCGTGTTATGAGAAAAGTTATGGGATAAGTCTTAGATAGAAATAGTTTGATATAAATTTCTTGTTAGGATTAGGAGTGAAATTTTAAAATGGATATGGATTAGGAATACTTTTTGTATGATATATATTAAATATTAAGAGTTAGTTAATATAAGGTTTTATATTTATTTAGAAATATTAGGGATATCACCTTCTAATTTATTTTTTATATGTAATGATTTTAGTATTTCTTTGTTCAAAAAGTGTCCCACATTTGAAAACCAGTTATTTCTTCACAATACAGTGTATTTTATCACCCTAAAAGATATATCAATTAATTAAAAAATATTTTTAATCATCATAATAATATTCAAATAAGTAAATTATAAGTAACATACCTTAGAATCACAAAGATATATCAATGGTTTGACCATGTCCTTTAGTATATACATTCGAGAGTTTTAGTTCCAATTTTCTTTGCAAGGTTCCAACAAAAAAATTTCTGAGAAAGACATGACTAATAGAAACAAAAATTGAGTGAAAAAATATTGCTAAATTGGTTGAGTGTAAAAAAGAGATAGAACTCGTTGGTGTTGTAATATCTTTTGTTTAATTTTCCCTAAATATAAGGGATTATGATTAGGAATATTTCAATACAACATCTTTTGATTTTTCTGTATTATGTCGTCCAATATAAACAAACAAACAACCCAACTAAAACTATCAAACATATTACATCAATATTAATTGAAATTGAAACACAAAATTTGTTTTAAAAGGTCTTATCAAAACGTAGGACAAATTAAGTAGTTTAAGAAGTCCACAAATCAAACCAATGGAAACTATTAATTGAATTAAGAACATATAATTTGTTTTAAAATGTCTTATCATAATGTAGGACAAATTAAGTAATTTAAAAAGTCCACAATTCAAAACAAATTAAAACAATCAAACCTATTACAATAATGTTAATTGAAATTAAAACAAACTAAGTTGTTAAAAAAAAGATTTTATCAAAACAAACACAAATTAAGTAATTAAGAAAATGACCCGATCAAAACAAATCAAGGAAATTATAATTATTTTTCATTACTCTAAAAGATATGAAAAATCTTAATGCTACAGTTTTATTATATATAGAGATTGGTTAGAGATTCATTTTTAAACCAACAAAAATCAAAAGCCAAGTTGCTCTCAGTCTAGTGGTTAGGATGATCCAGTTAATGACTTGCCACCAGGGTTTGATTCCTACCCGTTGCATTATGGTAGTTTAAAAAATGGATTTAGGGGTGGGGTTTAGGCTATAGATCGGGCTTTCTCGATCCAATATTGACAAATAAAAAAAACAAAAATCAAATCTTAATTGATTAAAAAAAAATTTAACAAACAAAATTCAAATCTTAATTGTTAGATATTCTTTTTTATACCAACGAAAATCAAATCTTAAGTGATTAAAGTTTCATTTTTAATTGTATATTTTTATTGAAATTGAATTAGAACAAATAATTTGTTTTTAAAAATAGTCTTATTTAAATAAAAGACAAATTAATTAGTTAAAAAAATTGACCAATCAAAACAAATCAATAGATTTAAAATCATCCAAGTTTCTTTGCTAGGTTTCAACAAAAAAATTTCAGCGAACGACATGATGAAGAAAAGCAAAAATCAAGAGAAAATATGGTAAAATTATTGGTGGTAATATTGTTGGTGTTGTTAAATTTATCTCGGATGTTTCTTATATAAACTTCTATTAAAAAAATTTGTTTAATTAGGATTAGAAATATCTTTTGTTTGATTTTTCCTAAATATAAGGTATTATTTAATCATTGAATTAATATTTTTATCCTAATTTAGCAAACGAAATCCTTTAATTAAGAATCTTATCATAATCTTAACAAACTTATTTTGTTAAAATAACTCAGAAAAAGTAGTCAAATTATGATTTTAAAATTCAACCAATCAAATTATTGTTCAAATTCAATTACGACCAATCATGGTTCAAATCAAATCAATAAACATTTATAGTTACAAAAAGACAAAGATACAACCGAATCATATGACAAATTGTCTAAACAAATTTTATTCAGACAAATTAATTATCAAATACAAATCGATCGATCATAGATTTTAATCTTTATTATATTATTATAAATTATATGAATAATTTAACGCTATAGTTTTATTATAATAAAGATTATATCAAATTCAACGAAATTCTTCTATTACCTTTTGATTTTAAACTATTCCGTCATATTCCACATTGTTACAATTTGGACCTAGAATCAAGACGTTCAATGTTATCTGTAACCTTCTCTTTATTTTTGCAATATCTGAGCATTATATGCTATTATCAGACATATCTTTTGATGTAAGTGTTAAAGGTTTTTTTTTCAACATTAGGCCACAATTAGTCGTACATTAGCCAAGTTTTTGCATAATGTAGATGATAGAACTTGATCCCGAGACATACAAGTGCATCTGCCTTTAATAGACTTACCACATGTCACTAGGCTAAAGGGCACTTGCAAGTGTTTGGATTTTTTTTTGTCCACAGCAATATTAATATTGGGCCACAATGGCCGACCCATTAGCCAAATTCTTACATAAATCTTGTAGGCAATGAGACTCGATCCCTGATAGTACATGTGTATATGTTTATAGTGGACTTACCATCAGTCTTTGACTAAAGGCCGCAAGTGTTTGTTTTTTTGTCAATAATAACTGGATCGACTAGACCCGATCCATAGCCTAGCCCACACCTTAAAATCCTTTTTTATTTTACTAGTGTAGTGGGGAGGAATCGAACCCCGGTACCCTAAATTATTAGCCGCAAGTGTTAGATAGTTAATATTTTAATTTCGAACAATCCATAATTAGTTGACTAATTTGTGTAGGATATAGGAATATTGAGCTAAACCACTTAGAAAAAGTGAAACTATTTTTTATAAAATGAAAAATAGTGTGACCTGATTTGTCTCTGATAATTTTTGGGACCGTCTGACTCGCCCAGAGGGTCATTTTGGGACCTTCTGATTCGCCGAGATGGTCTGCCCTTTAAACAGTAGGGACTAAGGGAGGCTTTCGACTGAGGATATTTGAAGACATTAATGGTGAGATAATAAAAATCTTCGAGGGCCAAAGAAAATGTTAGTGTTGCAGAGCCACCGATGTCTCTTCACTTCCGCCTTCTCTATAATACCTCACCGTCTCCGTACGACGCGTTTTATCTCTCTGTATCGCCCACTGGAATCAATCTCCCGGAGCCGACCCGATAGAATCCGAGTATCCGCCGTGAAGGAAATCGCCGATGTGGCGATAGAGGAAGAAGATGGTCCAATTGAGCTTCCTCCGTCTTCCTCGTCTCCATTTTCGACTACTAACTCCATTTTCGCAACTTCCGATGACCCTACTCCTCTCCAGTTAGCTACCAGTGTGCTTCTAACTGGTTCCATCACTGTATTCCTCATCCGCTCGCTTCGAAGACGCGCTAAGCGCTCGAAAGAGCTGGTAAATTTTAATTTCTCATTCGTTAAACCCTATACGATAAGCACCAATTAACCGAGAATGGCCGAATTTGGTTTAAATTTCGAATAAACCTATCGATTTTAATAGTTTTATTCTTGGTTTCTATGGAAAATGAGTAGTTTGGTGTGGAATTATAGAAATTCAGATCTACTGGAACAAAGAAATCGTTGAAAGAAGAGGCAATGGAGAATCTGAAAGCGTTAGGTTCAACTCCGATTGAAGGTGGTAAATCAACTCCATCAGCGGCTCAGGCGTTTCTGGGTGCGATATCTGCAGGAGTCATTGCTCTCATTCTTTACAAATTCACTGTCACTATTGAATCAGGGCTGAATCGCCAGGCTATCTCTGATAACTTCTCGGTTCGTTTCTTCTCTCTTTGATCATTCATATTTTGTGTGTCAAGGTTCCTGTTTCTGTCTGCTTTGGATGTTGAGTTTTGGCAAAGTAACAGTATCTTGTGTCCCAAGTATCATTATCATCTCAGATATCTTTTAAATGCCCATAATTGAGAGATCAAAGCTCTGCCCATTCCAGGATTTCTGAATTCTGTGTGCAACTAGCTAGCGAAGGACCTTTTATTATCGACACACAGAGTCTGCGCATTCAATGTGCAACTAGCTAGCTATGCATTCATTGTTGTCGAAACCTTAGGCTTTTCTAAAAAGGCTTAATATGTTTCTTCTGTCTCTTGCAGGTTCGGCAAATCACAGTAACCGTAAGGTATGTTGTTTAGCTCTAAAGCTTTACCTTTACCGGCTTCTATGTATTCTTCTCAACCCATTGTCGCAATGTCCTTAAAACCAAACTCTTTATTTTCTTGCAGGACTATCATCAATGGTATCTGTTATCTGGCAACATTTGTTTTTGGTATCAATGCGATTGGACTTCTCCTTTACTCTGGTCAATTAGCCTTCAATGAAGATGCTGATGAAGACATGAAGGCCACAACAAAGAGTGGAGACTCGTCAGGAGACAACAGTGACGTAAATGGAAACAGTGAGGATCAAAGTTCAAGTGATTAATCCGGTGATTGTACTATGAAACATGTAATAAGAATATCATATTCATAATAGCAGAATATGTTGAAGTTGTTTTTAATTAATCTGTATCTGTTTGTTGGGAAGCGTTATTAGTTGGTAGTTTCGATGGAACTTTATGTACGAGAGAGAGACGACATTAGACTAACGGACAAAAGCAGGTTACAGATATTCATGAAAAAAACATTGGCACAGTGAAAGAAATGAATTATGACTAACAAAACAAATTTACAAACAAAGGACAAATAGTATTTTGAAATTACTATGACACCCCAAACAGTTTTCTTTATTGTCTCACCACGTTCCTCCTCCTAGAACCCTATTCCGGCGGCGCCGACTCCGACCGTAGCTGGTGGATGTGGCTCGAGCTTTCGGTTTTTCCAGAAACAAGCTTCCGGTGCAAGCTTCGACGCTGACTTCCTCGGCTCCGATTTGCAACGTGGCAGCACTGGTGGCTCGTACGCCTTACTAGCTCCGGCTACCTTATGCTCTCCAACCGCCGCAGCCGCCGTTATTATCGGCGGAGCTGCTGGATACGAACACGATGACCGTGGGGGTTGAAGATGTAGGGGTGGTTTATCAATAGAACGTCGGCGAGAAGATGCATTGGAATCAACGGCGGTGACGACTCTCTTCTTGGTTTGATGATGATGGTTATCTCCAGAAGCTTCTGGTATTTTCTTCGCCGGAGGTCTTCCCGGTAAACATCTAACGAAATCTGTACTGCAGACCCAAGTTTCCTTTGAGACTTCCATTGATAGCTTTGGTTCACACATCATTAGAAGCAAACAATCCGGTAAAACCTTATACGGCGTCGTTGTCTGCTCCTGTAATTGATTTCCTCTCATCACCACTTCCGGACTCGGGTCGGGTTCTCGGTTTCCTTGTTCGGATCTTTCCTCGTTTTCTGTTACAGTGGAGGTAGCACCAACCTCTTTGCTCCCTTCTTCTTCTTCCGCCTCAGACACCACCATCGCTAAATCTTCTATCTCACCCATTTGCTCTTCTTCTTCTATGGCATTTCTGATATCGTCTTCGATGTTTTTCATGATCGTAGCTTCAATATCTTCTTCAAACGAATCTACCTCCAGGATATTCGAAGCTTCTTCTTCCTCTGCTTCCACAATCGAATCTTCTAGAACTGCAACTTTGTCTTCCTCTCTAATTGGATTTGAAGCCAATAGAGCTTCTGCTTCTGCAACCGTAACAGTAACTTCTTCTCTCACTACTGTAGTCTCGCCGGAGATCCATTTCTCGCATAACTCAATCCGCTTCTTATCTTCCATTTCCAGCTCAGACCTTATTCTCTCATCATCTTCCTCCTCATCTCTCACCCGTACGCCGTCGTTCAGAGACAACTGCCTTTCTCGAACTCGGTTAGCTAGCGCCGCCACTTTAACCGGATCAGATCTACACCGCATCAACAATAAAGCGTTCTTCGGCGGAGAACATATACTCATCCGTCCAACGTCTTCCCTCTCTTTCTTTTCCGTCTTCATCTCTATCTCGCTCAAATCGAGCCCTTCAAACACATGTCTCCGACGACACCTCCGTCTATCCTCCTCCGCTTCGTCTTCTCCTCCAACCACAAGCTCAATCTCCCTTCTCTTCCCTCCCGTCTCCTCTACTGCCACAAACCACCGTGTAAAAACTGAACCACATGAATTTCCGCCGCCGCCGCCGCAACTGTCGTTTCTCTCAAATCGCCTCCCGTGTGGATCTCTGTTATGATGGCTATTGTCCGTACAGGAAGATCTACAGGGGAAGAAGCAATTGAGCTCGGAGCCAAATGATCTCAACGACTCACAGATAGTCACCGGAAGATGAACCCAGCGATTCTCACTCGCATCGAAACGACATCCTCCTCCCCCTCCTCCACCGTCGTTTTGATCGGAGGATCTCCTGAAACTTGACTCACCTCCTTTCCTTCTAGATCTAGCTCGCATCTTCTTCTTCACATGCTTTCTAGTCTTCACCCTAACCTGACCAATACACGTCACCTTGGGAGAAGACGGCTCGATGTTGTTGTTATTATTCTCGTAACCAGATCCAGATCTCTTCCTTCCTCCATTAGCACCAAACATCGGGGAGTTTAAAACTCCAGATGAAGCGTTCTTTAAGCTACCGCTCGTACGGAGGCGACGGCTAAGAGAAGTGGTGAGACAAGCAGAACGAGCTGGACTGAGGATAGATTTAGAAGAGAGACGCATAGAGGAGGAAGAAGAGAAACGAGATGTAAAACAAATGAAAAGATCAGTAGAAGAAGCATTGTTGTTGCTACTACTGTTAATACTTGAAGAACGGTGGGGTCTTTCAGTTTCCGCCATTGTTATCCTTATTTATTTGCTTTTATTATTTATTATTATTATTTTTACAGTGAGAAGGAGAAGAAGAAGAGTGTAGTAGTAGTAGCCATGGTCATTGGAGTATCCGTTTAGAGAGTGTAACTAACGAGACTTAGGGGGTCCCTCGAAAATGACTAGAATGCCCCTAGACTAAATTGAGGTAATAATGATTGGTCGTTCCTGAAATGGAGAAAGGGTAAAATAGTAATTTATAAAATGGTGAAGACTGAAGATTGGGGCATGAAAGTGGAATGAATGGGTTAGAAAACACACATGTGCACACTAAAGGTGTTATTGGCTTCCTCAAAAACACAAACACTCAGACACGCATGTCTCTTCTCTATTCTACTACTATTGTTTTCCTTTTTTCTCTTTTCTTTCTGGTTTGGACTTTTTTGGTGGAAATAATAAATAAGTATACTTTTATTTTCATTTGGAAAGATTAGACTTTTAACGAAATTCAAAAGTTTTGGATTTTTTTTTTCTTAGGTAGATAATTGGACATATATGCATGTAGAGATTGGAGGGATCTTTGGATGGGTCATTTATGACAAGTGGATGCTTTAGACAAAATACGAATGCATACATATAACGTAAAATCAATTACAACAAGAAGATCAGTAAACCAGAGCCACAACTTAGATGCAAACTGTAACATGATAGATGTTGATTAGTAAGATAAAGTCTTCACTTTTATTCATTACTTTAGAATCTTCCAAGTTGTATTTAAGCTCAACTATTTTCATTCATTTTAGGGTAGATTGGCTGAGTAAAGTATACTATTTCTTTTTAAAAACAAAGAATTAGACTTCAATTAAGGGGCCATATGTAGCTTTATACTTTAATATCTGATAATGAAAAACAGTAGACCGGAAATGGTCACATGGTGTTGGGTTAGATACGGTGGAAGATAAAGGACGTAGAGATAACATCTTTATTGTATATGAACTAAATAAAAAGCATTATAGAACCCAAAGTTTGCACGTGATCGATGTACCTAGATAGATAAAGAGTAATGATTCAACATGGCCGTTGTTTTTTTTTTTATTATTCAGCCAAAACTTTGTATATTCTCTTAATGAAAAATAGAGGCTTCATCTCGTGAAATATTTTTACTTTATGTTGCTTTGTATGCATGAAAACAAGGGACGTCGTGTCGCTTTTCGTAGCACTAAAGGAGTCGGACCCCACTCGCATGGACCAATTAATCACAGACACATTATACTCTTCAGTCCATGATTCGTTTTTATGAACAACGAAGTTATAAAACAAAAAAAGCACTTGTTAATATATATGTAATGATGCTAATCGAAAGTAATGAGGCGGGTAAGAAAAGGCGAAGTAACGGTCACTATAAGCAGAAAAATAATACTCCAAGTAATAAAAAGGTATGTGATGTGGCAGTTGTACTTACAGAGGGGAGGAAAAGAGTTTGACCAGACTCATTAAAAGACTTAGTATTAAAGGACCACCCCCCACATCGCATTTACAATGCTTTTAATTTACTTACTATTCCATAATAATCCCTTACCCTGTTGTTTTCATTTTCTTTTATACTAGTAGTACTAAATTACAACCTTTATAGTAGAATTTATATTCAAATATTTACAAGATTTCACTATCCCATTTCCAAATTGATTACAAAGATGGAAGGTGTATATGTGAGAATTAATGTGCTTATTTATAAACATGTGCTCCTTGGTCCCAAAATAATAATACTAATAATGTATTAGGATTTATGATTTTACTGCATACCTACTATCTCGAGCATAGTCAATAACAACTTATCAAAGTTTTTCAAGACTTTGAGGGAAAAAAACCTGGTTTTGTGTCCCACTAACGTCACTATAGTGAAAAAGATGTGAAGAACACGCGCATATTGGCGCATAATTTGCTTATCTGATAAAGGAGATACGATAAGTTTGACTAGACCCGTTCAAGGACGATAACCAGACAAAACATTAGTTTAGTTAAACTGCATGTTATACGTTTAATGACACTTCTATACCTTTTTTTTTATTGATTAATTAGTTATAGCACTAGTTATGATCTTACTTATAGATATTACTTTAGTCCATTAAGGAACAAAGAATGCGACTATATCTTCTTTTCTTTTTTTTTTAACATCAAGATCTATATTTTCAATTGCATAAAATTGGATGAAATTTTTTTAATTGGACATAGAAGATAATTTTAAATTAGTTTCTTCTATCGGTAATTTTTGTTCGGTTTGAAATCTAATATCGATTAATATTATTGATCTGACCGGTTCTAACCTGAGTAATGACCCGACTAATAACCCGAGTAATAACCTGCTTACTAACCCGACCCACGCGAAATCCCCAAATTTAAGAAACCTAAATCTAATTTCATCGACAAACAACACATAGTTAAGGTTCGTAATCCATCTTCTTCTCTCTATCTCGTTTCTATTGATCTTGAGTTCTTTCTGAAATTCTTGCAGATGATATGTAGTGAAGCCAGTGGATGTGCAGAACTACGTAATTTTGTCATTGTGAATGGACTCGCAAAAAAATGCTGGTGTGGAGCATATATGGTGGCGAAGCTCTCCAAATCGGCAAATAATCCGAGCAGACATTACCACCGATGTGCCTATGCTGCAAGAAGGAAGGTAAGGAAGCAAATCAGAATCTCTATATTGTTGCGTGTTTGATTAATGATTACCATTTCTCCATATTTATTGTTGTAGCTTTCAGATGATAAGCATCTTTTGAAGTGGGAATACGAAGGAGTCTTAGATGAGATTGCATCATTTGCTATCTCCATTGACAGAATTGAGAATGAGCTGAGGAAAAAGATAGCAGAAATAGAAAACCATGAGCACATTTTATTTGAAGAGATAGAGTTGATGGTGAAAGCAAAAGCTGCAGCTGTATGTTGTGGGTTTAAGCATTTTGGGGTTGATCATTATATTATTTGGTCTACGTACCAGAACTGATAGCATTCGAGAGATCCGTCATCCTAAAATTAGGATTCATTTCGTCTAGGGCATCGCAAAAGTGTGCTCGACTGTATTGGATTATCAGTTTTCTTTTTTTGACAAACAATATTTTTTTACTTCGTCTTGTCAGGTAAGTTTCGACCCGCACGAAAGACGTAACAATCTGGGCTTCACGGGCGAGGTCTCTGGTTCAAATCCAGGATGGCTGTATCTATTATATCTTCTATATCTATTATATCTATGGTAGAAGGGCAGAATGATCATTGTTAGCAAAATGTTAGGTTGGTAGGTTAGGATAATTCAAGTGTAATCAGAGACTTGTTTTTGCAATTTGCAATTGAATCATTTGGCTTAAGCCTCTGTGATGTGTTTGTGTTTATTAAAACATATGGTGTAGCCAGGGAGTTGTCAAAATTGTTGGCAAAGAAGCAATGATATTAGTTGTTGCTTTTCAGATTGCGTTTGATTCATATTCAAAACAGAGACAAATGTTAACATAACATAGACAAATCTTAACATAATAGAGAGAAATCTTAACATAACAAAATCATCTTAACATATAATATACTCATCACCATTAATTTATCATATCTAAATGTACCCAAAAACATGACATAAGTGGTCGAATTAGAGATAAGTTGGTTCCCCAAAAACTTACACAACTGGAACCAACTTACCAAAAATATAGTTTATGCTTAACCTAATTAAATGATCAGGATGCTAATCTAGTCCTTCTTGTGAGCTCTGAGTGGTCTGAACTTGAGATGGTCCTACTTGTGAGTTCTGAGTGGTATGAACGATAACCATTTGAAATACCAAAACAGACAGATTTAATGAACGAAAAATGAAATAATAAATATGTCTTGATCATATTTTTTCTTCTTCCTCTTTTGTTTCTTTGGCCTGCCAGGTTGCTTCTGAGGCGGTGGTTGATGAACTTCAGGTCCTGTTCCACTTGGCCGGAAGCGTGCACCACATAGTGGGGATAAACTCTCTTCATAAGTCTGCTTCCAAACGCTGGTTCTAAAGCAGTATTCCACATAGTGTTCAACCTCCAATTTCCTATCAAATATAACACCATATGCATGCTCACAAGGGATTTCACTTACATCCCATTTTCTGCAGCTACAAGACCTCCTTTCCATGCTTACTCTATATGCAGAGCCATATAGAACCACTTGAACATCTAATTCGTACTCCAATAGACTGTACAACTAACAGCTGTCTCATACTCTTTCTCAAGGTATTGCTTGACATACAGAGTGCATATACCTTCATACTCTACAACCTTTACAAACCTTTGGCAAATTTTAGTCATTGCAAGTCTTGCAATAATCTCCAACATTAGTACCAGTGGCTTGTGTCTAGCTTTCACGATGGACGCATTGAAGGATTCCATGGAATTGTTTTCCACATCCTGTAAAAGGCTCGGCACCAAGTCTTTGGGTTGTTCCTAAGCACCTCCTCGTGCACACTCATATCATAGTCTTGAATTCTCCACAAATTTTCACGGTAATCTGCCTCGTTGTAGCTCCATGTAAGGCTCCAAACGAGAGGCTTCATGTTTGATTTTCTTCCAACCCTACCCTTCATATTAGCATAGACGTGTTTAACATACATTCTATACTCAATGTTTGGCAACACAACTTCCACACCTCGGATTAAACCCTACCACAATGTCAACATACCAAAACAGAGAATTGATTATAATGTCCTCATATAAAAAACATATAAAATGGACAAGAATAAAACAAATTTACGTACCTTTTGCCTATATGAGATCATCACATAGCCTTCACCTTCTCCTATATCCAAATCAACCTTCAGATTTCTTACAAACCACAACCAGTTTGCTGAGTTTCCGGCTTAAACAACAGCCCACGCAATTGGATATATTTGCGTTGTTCACATCACGACCATTGCAACCAATACCTGTCCCTTCATCTTAGACCTCATAAAACACCCATCTACACCTATGACAGACCGGTAATTTGCTTTCCATGATCTCTTAAGGGCATCCAGGCATAAGTAAAACCCATTGATTTCGTCTACACCATCTGCTTTGTCAAAGTCTCTATAGCAACATTTGAGTTTGAATTTGTCTCTTGAATTTTAGCACCAAAATCCCTACGTCGATTGAATTTCTCAGTATACTCTTTCTCAATCCATTTTACAGCTTTGTTCCTAGCAACTTGACACTGAGGCTTAAACACTTTAATCCCCCAATTCTCCATGACTACCTGTTCCATTTTCATAAGCATATAGTACTTAGGATCCTCCCTGATCTTATCAATAAACAACCTAGCAATTATAGGGACTTTCAACATCTCACATTCACCATTCGGTTCACATACATGGACACCTTAAAACATCCTAATCTTCCACCTATCAGATCTTGGTTTTTGTGGAGCAATACACTCACCAATTGCAGTTACCACCTACACAGTTAAAGGCTTTTGTCATACCTTGTCTGCTTTATGTTTTGACCGGTCTTCAATGCATGATTTAGTACAACTTGTTTGAAAGATGCCTGATTGAAGAAAATCTGACCTTTGTACATGTTCCCATCATCCCTTCTTCCCATGTTCGCTTATCTCTCTTATCTTTTTTGAGTTCTCTGACATTCTTCTTCATCTTCGGAATCAATATCTGCATCAGGGAAGATGTTGTGTCTAAGAGGTGGCTTGTCTTTGAAGACAAGAGCCTCGACTTTGATTTCAAACTCCCTCGGTTCACGATTCGCTTCATTGTTGGAATCTTCTTCTAATGGCGGTGGTATACAAGGAATGATGGACATTGATTCAAAATTGTTCATCGACTTCCAGAATGGAAAAATATTGGAGCTTTTTCTTCGAATTCTAGAGAGAAAACAGAGCTATGGTTAGGTTAAGAAATTATGGATTTTGCTTTTAATGACTACAGATTTTGAGTTTTGGTTATGTAATCGGGTTTTTGGTTTGTTGTTATTGGGTCTTGAATTAGGTTTAATCCACGATTTGGTTCAAATCTTTGGTTTTAATACTAATTTGGTCTACAGTAAACCGTCATTAGTTTTGGTTCATGGGCAATTGCATTCCATACTTTTAATTTTGGCCAATTAGAAACTTTGCATCCGATTTGTGCAACTGAAACTATGGCTTAATTTCGTGTGATATTGGTGCTATATGAAACTTAACGTAGGGATAGATCGAATTTTCTTATATCTATGAGGTTGGATTTTGATTTTCTGGGATTTGCTCTTTCATGTGATCAACTTTTGCTCGATGTCACAAGTTTTAAGCAATTATATTATGTCTTGTTTTATTAAGTTACATCTATCTTATCTTGTGGTTTAGAATTTTCACAACTTGATCTTGGGTTTAATCAATCAAATAAGTTGGAAGTAACCGTTTCTTTTTGCAATCTAAAGAGCATCGAAATGTGATTGTTTTGTTTGATATGCTGAAGACGAATAGATCCTTGATCTTAGTAGCACTTTTGACAAGATTACACACAAAAGATGATGTCAAACAATTTTTTTTAAAAAAATATATATATTTCTAAACCGTTTTCATTACTTTACTGCCTGTTGCAACACAGAGTAAGTTCAAATAAGAACGAACCCTGTGGAAATCTATACAGAAACTTTCTTGATCTGAATCTAAAGCCTGATTGACAGATCTCATTTACAGAAAACTCCAAACGCAAACATCTTTTTCTCTGCGTGTAAATGTTCTAGAAAGAGCAACTGCTAGAAAACTATGCTGCAGATGTTATTATTTTGCTACTATGTATATATTTGTTCAGAACTCTAGAACCACCTTTCCCGGAATCTGCTTCTTCTCTTTAGCTTCATGAGCTGCTATGACATCAGTTATTGGAAATGTTTTTTCAACAGGTATCTTCAGCTTTCCAGCTCCAACTAACCGCCGTATCTCAGCTAGACCTTCAGGATCAGCCCTCATATACGTCCACCAATAGTCTGTAATTTATATTTCATCACAGTTATCTTTATTTCCCATTCAAAAATTTCAGTGATACAGGTAAAATATTATCAGAGTAGTTAGTTCCTTCAAAATCAAAGAGAGAACGATGCAGGATCTTTCATATACCTATTCCATGAGAATACTGATATTGTATCTTTCTCTTCATCAAGAGTGAAGTCGCAAGCGGGAGCCCAACAACAAAACCATATTTATCAGTCATCGATGCAGCCTCACCCTTCAAGTGATAGATGTAAAAAGTGAAATCACTTTTGTTAAAACAATATTTAAGACCTATGCAACCAAGGTAACTGTAGCTCGTAAAGCAGAAGAAACGCAACCAATGTCGTGTACCTGGAGAGTCATATAATTTCCACCCTTCCTCAAGAAATTTATGCCTATTCTCTCAGTTTCAGGCCCACCAATAGTATCCAAAACAGCATCAAATTTTCCTTTTACCGCCAACTCAATGTCCTGTACATGATACAGATCCAGGTTTAGGGATCTGCGCAAGATCATCATGGCTCTACTTTGTGAGAGTAGATAAAATAAACAGCTTCTGTCACTACCTCAGTAGTGTAGTCAACAGCTTGCTCGGCACCAGCTGCAAGTATTCTATCTTTAGTCTGACCCACACAAGAGGCCGTAACATGACACCCAGAGGCTACCGCAAGCTGAATTGCAGAAAAACCGACTGCTCCTCCTCCTCCAAAAACTAATAGTCTTTGTCTGCAAGATAAGTGTTGTAAAAAATACGCTGTTTATGTCCACAATAGTAAAAAATCACATGAAAAAATATGTGTTAATGTTCCAACGTGAATTTGTATCAGCTAGTTGCGCATACAGACAATAACATACCCTTCAGTTATCCGAGCATTACTCTTCAAAGCACGCCAAGCAGTCAATGCTGCAAAAGGAATGGCACTTGCTTCCTACAAGAGAGAAACAAAAAGAATATCTGAAAACATTTAACCGAAGATAGAACAAGTACTGAATAAAGGAAGTCAATCAATTGAAAAAAAAAACAAAATATAGAGAGAACCACGGGTATATAGATCTTCCTACTTACCACATGAGAAACTGATGATGGCTTCTCCGTGAGTTCTTCTTCCGAAAGGACTCCATAGTCAGTGTAAGTACCTCTTAATGCTGTGGGATGCAATGCACCAAAAACTTCTTGTCCTACTTTAAACGCCTTTACTGAATTCCCAATGGCTGCAACTTCACCACTGATATCACGTCCAACTATGATAGGTAGATGCGGTTCAAATACAGAACGTCCATATCCTGCTCGTATCTGAAATCAATAACATTGGTCATCAATATAAATAACTTGACGCCTTATCAGCAGAATGATCATGAAATTCAATCTCACTACTCTTGCTCTCAGTACTAAAGACAAGAGTTTGGTTCAGCTGACATTTTCTTATATATGTTATCATCAATGGGAGATATCTACACCACCTCAAGCTACACCTATTAATTTACAAAGTAGGATAAAATCCATACGATTATAAACTCCTAGAACATAGGTACAAGATCCAAGCAAACCTAACACGCTAATCCTAATTCCTAATTAAGGCAACTTTCGATAAATCTAATGCCACTAATCAAATGAAATCAAAGCGGATCAAGCAGATAACACTCACTCTACAATCAAGAGGATTGACGGAGACAGCTCGTGCCCGAACGAGAACCTCATTCGGATTCAGATTCGGCACCGGAACATTCTCCCGGAGCTCGAAAACCTCCGGACCACCAAAACGGGGCAATATCACAGCACGGCAACCAGTGAAGACGCTCCGAAGAGAACTTAGCCTCGCCGGCCGGAAAACCAATCTTGCTCCGGAATTACCGCGCAATGATCCCATCACTCGCATTTCTCCGTCAGTCTTCTATAAATCAAATGTACTCGTCTTCTTCTTCGTTGATATGAAATCTGTATCTTCTGTTTTAGGTTTTTCTTATACCAAAAACGGAAGTATAAGACGTGGCAGCATTTGCGTCCGCAGAGCGAGTTTGTTAAATTGACTGTACATGCAACCTGTAAAATTTAATTAACCGGTTTGGTATGGAACAAACCGAACTGGTTCGACCAGAAATTGAGTAAAACAAGCCGGATATATCAGTTCACTCTGTGATTCGGAAAGTTGCGCTTGAAACTAGAGGATCGAGGCGTCAGAGCAGAGATAAAAGAAATACTAGTACTTATGAATAACTGAGCTAGAAACCATTGTTCTTCGATTGCTTATACCGAACAAAAAGCATTAATGTCTGGTACTCATTTGATGTGAGAAGAGTGGTGAGTGGTTTTGGTTCAAAGTTTCCCAAACCCAACCACCGGAAATGGAGACTACACAACTAAACCAATAAAGAGGCCGGTGAATCTGTCGAGGAGGACAATTTGATTAATCTCAGAACACATTCAAAAAATGTATATCTCTCGTTTAACAATAATACATATCTAATACATTGTGATGAACTTTTGCACAACAAAGATCGTATATTTGGGGGTGCCAGAGAACAATCGAAAGAGAAGAAAAGACCAAAACTTTTCAGCTATTCTTGGTATCTGTTTAGTCAAGTTTGCTCGCGCTGATTAATTCAAACTATTGGATTGTGATTGGTGGAACCGTTCCCTTCCTTTACTTTCTTCTTAGGCTTACGCTTCTTTTGTTTTACCCACATCCGTGTCTGGTCTTTTACTCTTTTCTCCCACTCTTTCTTGTTCTTTTGGTAAAGCATCATAGCAGCTCGTGCATCGTCAATCTGCCATTAAACTAACTAAGGTTAATATTTGTAGATCAAAACGTTGAGAGATGGCTGATTATATTCAGCTGTACACACTTACAGGGCAGTGCTCTCCGTTTTGAATGTCAGCCCCAAGAAACTCAGATGCAAGATGTTTCAGAGACTTTCTTGTTTTGTCCCTGTTTGGAAGATTACAGCTTCATTAGGACTCGATCTAAAGGTTTAAACTTCGGAGTGAAAGCATGACATGATTTGGTACGAGAAAAGAGAGAGGGTTGATGGACTAAGAGTACTTGAGAAAGGGCTGATACTCTGCGGTGTCCCTTAAGTCCTTTTTTGGGTGAGTTAGCAGCAAAACCTGTTACAAACTCTAAATTATGTTAAAGCTCTGTATTGGTATTGTAACTAGACTCTAGATTTGTGAAATCTACATACCTTGAGATCGTTATGCAAGGCATGTCCTATGAGAATCTTTCCCTTTATCAACTCCGCTACTTTGGTCTGAGCAACGCAGAAATCTTTGGCTGAGGTTAAAAAAGAATATAAATTAAATGTCAGAGCTTCTACTAGACGAGCCAATTCATTTCTACTCTAAAGAGCCTGAGTTCCAGAAGAACAAAGGTTGACAGATTAAGAAGGTACAAATGTTGAAAGTAAGCCCGACCTTTTCTCAAATCTCGAGGTCGAATCCCACTAATAGGTGTACGAAAGTCAACAACACGTTCCACTGGACGGACAAACTCATCATATAGAACATTTCCCCATCTATTTACCTGTCAATAACAAGGTGAAGCCATCGTGGAATGACATCAACTCTTTATCAAGGTGCTCCGAACTAAAACGTTCTGGAATTTCTGCATCACGATACTTAAGAAAAAAAGACTTGGAAAAGCAATGTGTACCAAGGTAACTCGTCCAAGGGCACTTTTGGTTCCTTGACTGACACCAACCATTTCACAGTCCATAGCCACTTCATCTGTCAAACTACCCACAGATTGGTGAGATTCGATATATATATATATTTCAAAAATAAAAATATCTATTAGCTAGATCCTATTTTTCTTGCTTAGGCAATTTCGCAACACTGTTTAACTATTTGAGCTATCCAAGTCAATTTCACAACTATAAATATTCCCAAAAATGATAAGAAAATTGCAAATTGTGACAAATTTTTCTGTACAAGATAATTTAAGAACCTAAAGAATACAACAATTCAACAAAACACCTAATTCCTCAGAGTAGGAATACACTGACATGTAAAGCTCATGAATTACAAAAAAATAGCAAACATGACCCACCTAGAATCGTCGTTAACCGGATTTAAGGGATTGATCTTAGGAATATCCACCTCAGCATCGGGTCTTTCCTTCCGTTTCCCTGCAAGTTCGCTGTGTAAGTTAGAACAACTGAGAAACCAAACCATGGTCCATAAACCCTAAACCCATTCTTAAAGTTCGCATTTTTAGGTTGTACGCTACCTAACACGGAGTTGGGATTTTCCGGGTTGTCATTATTTGATAATTTTCGAGCGTTTCCCTTGTTTCTGTGCGAATCAGATTTAAGCTTCTGCAAGGGAAAATAACGAGAACCAAAAATAATAATAAATGGCTGAACGAAGAGTCTAAAAGAAGAAGATGGAAAACTAAGAGAAAGAATTAGAGACGAACTTGTTGAAGGAGTGACCAATTAGGGTTTAACTGAAAGGGTTTAGGATTTATCTTCTTCTTCTTGTTCTGCTTTCTCTTCAGATCAGAGCTCATCTTTTCCGTTCAGCGTTCGTTTAGAAAAATTGGTAGAGAAGCACGAACTGAGGCCTTGAAGCGGCACAAGCGTAAGGTTTTAGGACCAAATGCTTGTTTGCCGTCGTGGACTAATTTTTTACTTCTTTGCCCATGTTATAAACACTAATTAATTTTTCAATTTAATCAGAATAATGAATGACGGAATATGGTGCATATTTTTTAAAACGTTTAAAATATGAGAGAATTACTTAGCATATTATATTAGTAATTATTAATATAGTGTACATCATGTTTTATTTTTAAAACAAAAAGTGAAAAGATAAACAAGATTTGACAGTTTCATAAAAATGAAACTGTCATTAAAAAAAAAAAATCACAAAAAACTCTAATTCATCTTCTTCTTCTTTCCTCTTTTTTTTTCTGCCGCCGATTCTTCCTCTTTCTCTATTCTCTCATCCTCCTCTTCTCCTCTTCTTTTCCTCCTCTTCTCCTCTTCTTCTTCCTCTTCTCCTCGTCACTCCTCTGCGACTCTTCTTCCTATCCTCTCCTTTGCGATTTTCGTCTCTTCGCCCTCTTCTCTCCTCTCTATCGTGATTTCCGTTGCCGGTGGTGAACTAGGTGAAAAAACCTTTTCCTCTTGCTCATTTCTTCAACCCGTTTGTGTTGTTTGTTCTAAAAGTCTGATTAAATAGCATAAATTATGGATTTCTTGTTTAAAACTGAGATTTAAGAATGATTGGGGTGAAATCTCTGAAAGTTTCCTAGAATTTTTGAAGTTATTTGAGACTATTTTGTTGAAATCTTTGAATTTTGGAGGTTTACTTTTTGGAGTTATTGTTATCGTTAGTAGACCTTAATCAAACCATTATAAGCTATGTAATAGACTTTAAATTGAAATTGTATAAGTTTAGTAGACTTTGTATTCAGGTTAGTTAACGATTTACTAGACTTAGGATTAAGAGTAGTAGACTTTGTATTTAGTTGAGTATATTGTTTAATAGACTTTAAATTAAGTGTAATAGACTTTGCATTTAGTTGAGTAAATTGTTTGGTAGACTTTGAATTAAATGTAGTACACTAATTTTGTAACCCTAAACTTTTAGGTTAGTTTAGCAGAATTTGTGGTATACATGTTATCTAGTGTAATAAACTTTGTAGTGGACTTAGATTTTAGTGTAGTCTAATGTGTGGTAGACTTTGTGATTTGTGTAGTACACATTGTATGTAGTGTAGTAGACTTTATGGTAGACATTGTGTTTAGTTGAGTATAATGTTTGGTAGACGTTGAATTAAGTGTAGTACACTTTTTGTATATTAGTTAGTTTAGTAGACTTTGTGGTATACATATTATCTAGTGTAGTAGACTTTGAGGTGGACTTAGATTTTAGTGTAGTCTAATGTGTGGTAGACTTTGTGATTTGTGTAGTACACATTGTATGTAGTGTAGTAGACTTTATGGTAGACATTGTGTTTAGTTGAGTATAATGTTTGGTAGACGTTGAATTAAGTGTAGTACACTTTTTGTATATTAGTTAGTTTAGTAGACTTTGTGGTATACATATTATCTAGTGTAGTAGACTTTGAGGTGGACTTAGATTTTAGTGTAGTCTAATGTGTGGTAGACTTTGTGATTTGTGTAGTACATATTGTATGTAGTGTAGTAGACTTTATGGTAGACATTGTGTGTAGTGTGGTAGAATTTATGGTAGACATTAGGGTGGACTTAACAGAGGTTTTTCAGATCGTTTGATTCGATTTTTTGTCTGTTTTTTTAGCTATGGCGGAGGGAAAGGATTATCCAAGAAGGTCTTATGCACCCGACACAGTTGGTTTGATAAAGAAGAGCATTCACCATCATATTCGTCTTAATGAGCTTGCGCATATGATGAGGGGGATTGGTAAAGATGCATTCACTGCCATAGAGAATAAGTCTTGTGTAGGAGTTTTCCTGAAGCTTGCAACTGTCGAATACAAGTTTACTGGGAAGCATTTGCAGCATTTGTTGGCTAATAATCTCAAAACACTAAGGGAGTATGAGATTTGGTTCTTAATTGGGAATATACCTATTTGGTTTTCCTTGAATGAGTTCGAGCATATTACAGGGCTTAATTGTCGGCTGCTTGATGAAGCTGATAACACTCTTGTTAGTGGAGATTTGTGGACAGAGATGGGGTTAGTAAATGGTGAGGGTCCTACATTTGGTGATCTGAAAAGAGTTTTGAAAGGTTGCAGAGAATGGAGTTTAGAGAAGAGAAAGATGGTGGGGCAGCTAATGATATTGTATGTGGCTATCTATGGTATGCACCCTAATAGTAGGCTCCCAATTTTTTTTGGAAAACTGGTCATGGACCCTGAGAGGTTTGAGAGATATCCTTGGGGGAGAGTTGCATTTGAACAACTTGTTACTAGCCTTTGAGCTGCATAGTTAACGAATGCTTCATACACTATACATGGTTGTGTGCATGCTGCTCTAATATGGGCATACGAGTCCATTCCAGGTCTAGGAGAACACTATGGAGGAAGAAAAGAAGGTGATATTTCCCTCTTGCGATGGTCATCAACCAATAAGCGTGGACAAGGTATTGAAGACATTATTGTCTACGATGTGGACAACACTGAAGATCATAAGGTAGACTTTGATATTATATGGTAGACTTCTAATATGTTTGGTAGACTTTATTTAGGTTATGGTAGACTTTGTCGGTAGATTCAGATCTGTTTAGTAGACTTTGTAATGAATTTTGGTAGACTTGTGAAATGTTTGGTAGACTTCGGATGTGTGTATGTGTAGTAGACTTTGGATAAAAATTTGGTAGACTTTAATTACTATATGGTAGACTTTCATTAATATATGGTATACTCTGTTCATGTCTAAAGATCTGTTTGGTAGACTTTAATTTTTGAATATGGCTGACGTGTATTCTGAGTATTATATCTGAATATGTAGATTCGTGTTAATCATCTATGCCGGAAGCCTATTGAGGAGATCAACCCCGTTTGGCCTGAAGATATTGCAGATCCTAAGGTGGACAATATGATCAAAGACATATTGGAGAACAATTTAGATGAGTCATTTTGGAACACAATCACACCATCTCATAGTGGGAAGAAGGCCAGCATGAAGAGGAAGGCTGAAGTGCATATTATGGGAAGGAAAGCTAAGCAACTGAAACCAAAAGTCCAAGTAATACCGACTAAGAAAAAGAAGACCATGTCTAAGGGAAAAAGTCATGAACGTCAGGTAAGGGAAAACCATTGAGAAGACTGAGATTTTGTGTAGTAGACTGTGTGGTAGACTATTTCGACATTTTGGTGGACTTTGAGTTTAGTGTAGTAGACTTTGTACATCGTATAGGAGACTGCATGGTAGACTTTGTACAGTGTATAATACACTTTTTGGTAGATTATTTGGTAGAATTTGTGTTTAGTTTAGCAGACTTTGTACATCGTATAGGAGACCGTTTGGTAGACTTTGTGTTTAGTTTAGTAGAATTTGTTATTCAGATTTATTTTGGACTTAACATGTCGTATATTTCTATGGTTCTGTAGGAAGATGATGATGGAGTTGATATAATTGTGAGTCTCAAAGATCTCAAGAAGGCTAAAGAGAAAGAGAAGGAAAGGTTGTTGGAGAAGAAGTGGGTCAAGAAATATGGAGTAGAGAAGTAACAGGAGGTACATGGTACAATGATGAAGATGCTTCAGACATTGACCTCATCATTTGAAGGGGTGAAAGCTGAGCAAACTATGTTTAATGAGCGGCTGCTTAAGATAAAAGAAAGTAGATCTGAGTAGGCCAAATTTAATGAGCGCCTACTTCAGCTTATTGGTAACAAAGTTGAGGCACCTAAGAGGCTTGAGATGGCGACCGAGAACTCATTGAAAGAGAATCTTGTTGACAGTGGAAGTGAGACTCGTGATGTTGGTGGTGGGGTTTGTGAGACTCCTAATGTTGTGGTTGTTGGTGGTGTAGGTGAGTCTGGAGGGGGTCCTGGTTCTGGGAGAGATGGAGTGGGTCAGGATGATGGCGTGAATGTTGTTGGCAAATCAGGAGACGTACATGAGGAGCAGACTGTACATAAGGAACTTTTCCATGAAACGTACCAATCAATTTTTTTGTTTCATAAGATATGTGTTAAAAATGTGTGTTATATAATGATGTTTAGTGCAGTTAAAAACTTATTTGGTAGACAATAAAGTAATGTTTGGTAAAATTTTATTAAATGTAGTAGACTTTATTCCAACAAATTAGTAGACTGTGTAGTAGACACTGAACACTAAACAAAATATTGGTAGACTTAATTAGTATTATGGTAGACTTTCAAATTATATTTGGTAGATTTACTAGTCATTTGTTTTCTAGAAGTGGATTCTCGAGACACAAGAAACGTCAGACCCTTCCTGCCCATCATCAGGAGTCGTAAGAAACCCATTGTTTAGCCAAAAGAGCAAACAAAAACCCGATAATAATAACGAAAAGGATGAAATGATCATTGACCTAAGCCTTTCTACCGACACCCAGTAGGATATCTTGAACCTGAATGATGAAATGGAGTCAAGGCTTTTGAATCCCCGACGTAGGGAGGGTAAAAGCTTTGTTGTACCCAGCCTCAAAGACTTCATTTACATGGAAGACATCTTACCTAGACACACGCGGCAATGGAATCTTGCTGCAAACTAGGTAAAGTACTGAAATGTTTGGTAGACATTGGGCTTTTGTTTGGTAGGCGTTGTTTTTTATATTGGTAGACCTTGTTTGTAGTGTGGTAGACCTTATATTGGTAGACCTTATAGTGGTAGACCTTATAGTGTGGTAGACCTTGTTTAGAGTTTGGTAGACGTTCATTATAGTGTAGTAGACCTTGATAACTGTTTAGCAGACCTCTTGTTGTTCAATTTGGTAGACCTTGTCTAGTTTGGTAGACCTTGTGGTAGACCTTGTCTAGTTTGATAGACCTTTTGGTAGACCTTGTGGTAGACCTTATATATAGTGTGGTAGATCTTCCACACTTTGGTAGACCTTCCACACTTTGGTAGACCTTTTGATAGACCTTGTGGTAGACCTTATATATAGTGTGGTAAACCTTGTTTTCATTGATTGGTAGACCTTGTTCATAGTTTGGTAGATTTGTGGTAACATTTTTGCTCCTTTTATCAGATGTCCCCTTTCGAAGGGAGTTTGGTTGTTAAGCATATTATAAAGGGTACGAATGCTTCTCCATCAATCTACGAACCCTTTGGCCCATTACGAAGAAGGGATATTTTAAAGTTGCGTGATGTTATCCTCCGAGAACTGTAAGTTATATGTATTACCTATTGTGAGAATTATTAACTAACTTGGAAAATCTCATTTCTGATTTTTTTGGTTCGTCCACACATGTAGTGACTATACGATGGATGAACATTCTGACATAGCGGACTTCTATCTTAGATTGGCGATGCCTAGATCAAAGTGGTTTGAGGATCAATATGGATGGCTAAATGATTCGGTAAATGCTTATAACATTACTTTGGTAAACTTATAACATTATAGTAGAGTTTGGGATAATGTTGTTTTCTATGATTTTGTGTAGTGTATGTCCACCGATATGAATATGCTGCGCCAGAGATTAATGCAAAATCCATGTCCATTCAAGAGTGACATGATTGCTTTCCTTGATCCACTTTTTTGTGGTTGGTGGTGTCATCAGTACAAGAGAGACTATCTGGGAAAGGAAAAGGCATTTATTTTCACACAAGGCTTTTATGATGTATTTCATGGGAAATCACCAGCATTTTCTCCCACTAATAAGCGATGGGTCAGAGACGTTGACTACGTTTACATTCCACATAACTTAGATAATCAGCATTGGGTGGTTGTAGAGGTGGATTTCATCAAGGAAATGATCAAGGTGTATGACCCTCTGAAGACATATTATCGTGATGACAATAAACTAACTGCGACATGCAGGTAAATGACCCTCTACCTTATACTATAGTTTGGTAGACCGTATACTATAGTTTGGTAGATTCTATACTATACTTTGGTAGACTTTTATGATGCAGTTTGGTAGACTTTATACTATAGTTTGGTAGATCATATACAATAGTTTGGTAGACTTTACAAATGCAGTTTGGTAGACTTTAAATATACTATAGTTTGGTAGACTTTATGAATGTAGTTTGGTTGACGTTAACATGTAGTTTGGTAGACTTTATTAAATTTGTTATGATTGCCAAGGCGTACTCAAGGATGATTCCACGGATGATCATGGATTTCACACCGGAACACATGAAACCACAAATCACTACCAAATAGTACCCGGTGTATAGGGTCAAGTCAGTGCCACAGAATACACAAGGAGGTGATTGTGGAGTTTGGACACTAAAGTATATTGAGTTTTTAGCCTTAGGTTGCAATTTTGATGGACTAGAGGATAAATATGTACCGTTCATTAGAATGAAGTACGCAGTTGAGATGCTGAATGAGATCCGTACAAGAGATCTTATTTGTTACACCTATCCAGGGCCTTGGAAGCTAGTGTGTGATAAGGCCATTCTTATCTCAGCATCTCAAGATCTTATGCTCGAGTGGTAGACTTACTTTTGGTAGACTTATTACGTAGGTCATTTTTTGGCAACTTATTTTTTGTGATCACATACATATGTGCGAGTTTTATACTTACATAGGACCAATGAACGATGATGGTCCTCTGTAAGTATATTGTGGTTGTATAAATTTCTACCTATATGACCTACAATTATTTGAAACAAACAAACAACAATATATCCATCAATTATTTCTTCTAGTTATATGTTATGGTATATTACAAACAAACATAATTTTGAAATGAAGTCTACCAAGGGAATGTTATGGTCTATTACAAACAGACAAAATTTTGAAATGAAGTCTACCAAGGGTAAACAAAGTCCACCACAGGTAAACAAAGTCCACCACAGTCCACCACAAAATCCAAAGAATTTTCGCAACCTTTAAGTCTGCTACATGTTGATTGAAGGTANTGATTGAAGGTTTAAATGTTTGTTGCATAAAACATACTTATTCTGCTAGGTCAGCTTGACATGTCCGAGAATTATGACCTAGTCGTTTACATACAGAACATGTCATCCATTTCCTAGGTCATTTTGGTTCGGTTGGTCTCTCAAACCAGCTTTTGAACCTTGAGTTCTTAGGCTTTCCGGGTTGTTGGCGCACGAACGGTGGGTTATAGACTTTACTAGCCACATCGGCAGGTACAGGAAGTGCTTGATCTCTTGGCATAATAGAGTTCGAGTGGGCATTACACAAGTAGCTTGTGTGGTAGTACTAATGTGTAAGGTCGATGATAGAACGATTGGACGAATGGGCTGCGACTAATGCATGCACGCAGGGAATTTTTCTTTGTCAAACCTCTTACAAGAACATGTTCTATCTGTCAAATTAACCAAATGTGAAGAGGTTTTGCTTGAAACAACTGTTTGATGCTCATTACTGTCCTCCACATTGTACTTTATAGCTTCCACAAGTCTAATATGAGCGACGATGAAAGACATATAAAACAAGGTCCACCAGAGGTAAAACAAAGTCCACCACAAATAAACATAGTCTACCAAAGCTAAAACAAAGTTCACCACAAATAAACATAGTATACCAAAGCTAAAACAAAATCCACCACAAATAAACATAGTCTACCAAAGCTAAAACAAAATCCACCACAGGTAAACAAAGTCCACCAGATGTAAACAAAGTCTACCAAACTATAAAATAAAGCCCACCAGCTATAAAACAAAGTCCACCATAGAAACCAAAGTCTACCATAAATATGGGAAATACCTTAAGGAGTTTTTCAATGGCTGGCGTGAGAATAGTCGTTGTTGAACAAGCATTTGCCCTCATTTTCGCAAACCACCTTGTTAACATCGCTCTAATTACATCTACAAGCTGCACTATTGGGAAAGTTCTTGCTTCGGATAATGCATGATTGATCGACTCTGCTATGTTTGACGTGGTGAAGTTGTACCTATCACCTGGAAAATGTACTCGGCTCCACATCTTAACATCGGCCCTTTGCAGATACGCATGAAGACGAGGATTTTGACTCTCAATCTGAGCGTATATTGCCTCAAACTCTTCAACCCTATAAGCGATGGCCGCCTTTTTAAATAACTTAAAGGTCTCTCCCCCTCTAAACTTAGATAGAATGTTTTTACGCAAGTGATAGGTACAAATGCCTCGAGCTGCAAGTGGATACACTGTCGATATTGCTTTCCCAATTGACTTATGTCTATCTGAAATGATGGCAAGTTCTTCATCATCAGGGATAACACGATTTAGTTGTCTAAAAAACCATTCCCAAGACTCATCATTTTCTGTATCAACCACACCGAAAGCCATAGGAAATATGTTAAAATTTTCATCTTGCATTGTAGCCGTAAGCATTGTGCCTTTGTATTGTCCTTGTAGGAACGTCCCATCCACAACAACAACCTTTCTCATGTAAGGAAAGCCTCTAATACTAGCATCAAATGAAATGAATAAGAACTTGAACCTATCATCTTGGTCTACTTCAAGCTTGATTAGTGTTCCTAGAGTTGCACGTCTAATCATATACAAGTACGAAGGTAATTCTTCAAAACTACTCTATGATTTCCGTATACTAAGAGCTCGTGCTTCCTTTAAGGTACGATATGCCTTCCAGTATTTCATCTATATGGAAAAGTACAACACAAAATCAATAGGCAACCAGAATTCACGAAGGTCAACCAAACATTAAGTTACATCTAACAAAACCTAATCAGAGTCTACCATGCAGTTCAAATGTCTACCAAACTCAAAGTCTACCACACTTTAATAGGAGTCTACTTTCATGTCTACCAAACTACCAAAAGAATTCGAACTCAAATTCTACAAGAGTGATATAGAAGTCTATTTTAATGTCTACCAAACTAATCATAGTGTCTACCAAACAGTTAGAGTTGTACCTTTATTCCAAAACGTTTGGTCAATGCTTCGGCCACATGACATGGAAGAACAGAATGCTCCACACCACCCACAAAATCCAAATATAAACGTCCTAAAATATCGGGAATAGCTTGGCAAGCACGGCCTGATCTCTCGATTACTGAGCAAGTGTGTACATGACAATATTTTCTGATGTGAAAACATGGACTCTCATCAACACACGAACCTTGTACTCTCCAATTGCAGTTTCGAACCAAACATCGGACCACCAACAACACTGGCAAAGAAGATACAACATCAAAATAGAACCTCTCGATAACTGAGAGGATCTTTAGCCTTGTTTCCAGTTCCTGCTT
>OVBA01003486.1:0-27778 GCA_900406435.1 Lepidium aucheri | reverse complement strand
CTAACCCATAATTAAGCCTAACCCAAAATCAAGTTTAATTTCAATAATGTTCCCACCCTCAGGTACCCGGATGATGTCTACGATCGTGAATGGATCGCAACCGCATACTTGAAGGAGTGGGCACAGATATCCAACACTAGCGACGTGGGCAATTCCAGCCTCTATGAGCTACCAGAAAAGGCACTCATAGCAGCTGCCATTCCTACTAATGCCACTGAGCCACTGACGGTTGAATGGACAGAAACTCCTAATGACCAATGTTACTGGTATGCACACATTACCGAGATCCAAGATTTGCAAGAAAATGATACCAGAGAATTCAACATCTCCTCAAATGGAGAAAGTTTGTATAACGGAAGCTTTTCTCCAGATCATAAATTAACTACTCTCCACAGCGCGTCCCCGGGTGCATGCAATATACAGCTGATAAGAACCAAAAGATCAACTCTTCCACCTCTACTTAATGCTTATGAAGTCTACACAGTTATTCAGTTTCCACTGTCCGAAACAAATGAAAGTGATGGTATGTGACTTTCCTTTTCTGGATATGCATCTAACGTCTATCATTTCTATGTTAGTTAATAAATAAGTCATAAACACTATAGAGTACCAACACATCAAAACCTTTTCTATGTCAGTGGATGCTATAAGAAGCATCGCAACCAATTACGGATTAAGTAGAATCGACTGGCAAGGCGATCCATGCTTCCCTTTACAACTTAGGTGGGAAGGTTTGAACTGCAGCACAGAAATCTCCACACCACCAAGAATTACTTCTTTGTAAGTCATAAGTTCACTAGACACACACCAACTCTTCAAGATCTGTTAGTAGCCATGATCATTAACATTTTGAATGTGGTTTTTAATTTCATCAGAAACTTGGCTTCAAGTGGTTTAAATGGAAGCATACCAGCTGCCATTCAAGACTTTACCCAACTAGAAACATTGTAAGTAGGCAATAACTTGCTATTATGTGGATTGGAATCAAATTCAATAAAACTATGTTTTTATTCTCTTTTGATAATATTAGGGACTTATCGAATAATAACTTAACTGGAGAGGTCCCAGAGTTTCTAGGAAACATGAAATCGTTGTCAGTCATGTAAGTTTCTCTCAACCTATATTATAATACTTTTCAAACTTCAAATAAAAAAATATCATAATTTTCTTACAGAAACTTAAGTGGAAACGATCTTAGTGGCTCAATACCTCAAGCTCTTCAAAGGAAAGGACTACAACTACTGTATGACACATATCTCAATTGTTATATTATCATCATTCATTTTGTGCATTTGATATCTTAACGGACCCTTTTCTTATTGTAGTATTGAAGGAAACCCAAGGATGTGTCTCTCTAATTCATGTAGAAAATCATCTAAGAAGAAAGTTCTTTTGCCAATTCTTGCATCAGTTGGTTCTGCAGCCATTGTAATAGTTGTACTGGTTATGTTTCTTGTACTCAGAAAGAAAAAGTCAACAATTGTAGAAGGTATTTGCAAGGGATTTATCAAATAAGAAAGCTTATAAAATCTTGTTAAATGTCATTTCTCTGTTGCATTTAAACGAAGAGATAACATCCTTTTCTTAATATATAGGTTTACACCTACCACCGAAGAAATCAACAATGAAGGAATCATTTGCTAATAAGAACAGCAGAAGGTTCACATATTCAGAAGTCATCCAAATGACAAATAACTTCCAGAGAGTTTTAGGTAAAGGGGGATTCGGTATGGTGTATCACGGTACTGTAAATGGTTCTCAACAGGTGGCTGTAAAAATACTCTCTCAATCTTCAACTCAAGGCTATAAGGAATTCAAAGCAGAAGTATTCAACTAAACTATGATGTGTTTCTAGTATCACTAAAGGTTATAGATTTCAATGTGTACTTAACATGAGTCTTATCTTAGGTTGATCTTCTTCTGAGAG
The DNA here is from genome assembly GCA_900406435.1 of Lepidium aucheri. Classification (NCBI taxonomy): domain Eukaryota; kingdom Viridiplantae; phylum Streptophyta; class Magnoliopsida; order Brassicales; family Brassicaceae; genus Lepidium; species Lepidium aucheri. Next base: position 25,851 of record OVBA01003486.1, on the reverse strand, counting down.
TCCACCACATAAATTTGGTGACCCTTGTTGGGTATTGCTATGAAGGAGATAACTTGGCCCTCATTTACGAGTTTCTACCTAATGGAGACTTGAAACAACATTTGAAAGGTAATATGTTATGTTTTCTAGTGATCACGTATAATATATCTCATGAAACTCATAAAACTTGAATATATCTAGCCATCTAATACATAGGAAAAGGAGGTAAATCCATCATCAACTGGAGTAATCGACTACGAATAGCCTTGGAGGCTGCTCAAGGTTCGTACTAAGTAAAAAAAGGTTGGACAAAATATCAATGCAAATGGATTACAACAAATCAGTTGACATAGATGGTTTTATTACATAGGACTAGAGTACTTGCATATTGGATGCACACCACCCATGGTTCATAGAGATGTCAAAACTGCTAACATATTGTTGGGTGAGAATTATAATGCCAAACTCGCTGATTTTGGACTCACAAGATCTTTCCAAGTTGAAGGTGAATCTCATGAATCAACAATGATGGCTGGTACTCTTGGATATCTTGATCCTGAGTGAGTATTATCAGCTTTTATATATACACACACAAAAACTTGTTCTGAAACTTTGAAATCATTTTTCAGTGGTTGACTATATACCATGTTGTTTTCTTGCAGATATGGCAATTTATGTCGACTGAGTGAGAAGAGTGATGTCTACAGTTTCGGGATCGTGTTATTGGAGATAATCACGAACCAACCTGTTATTAGTCAAACCTCTGAATATTCTTACATAACACAATGGGTTGCCTTTAAGCTGAACCGAGGTGATATTATTGAGATTATGGATTCTAACCTCGGCAGGGATTACGATACTAATTCTGCTTGGAGAGCTCTTGAACTGGCAATGTCATGCACAAATCCTTCTTCCTCGAAACGACCATCCATGTCTAATGTTATTCATGAACTAAAAGAATGTATTCTATGTGAAAACTCAGGGATAACTAATAATCAAGGCTTGCAACCGGAAGAAATGAACTTGAACTTCGACACTTCAGTGGTTCCCATGGCTAGATAGTTAGGACTGTGTTCTCATACATGTGGTATTAGTATTGATAACAATAATTATTTGGAAAACAAATTTGACTGCAGTTTGTTAAATGAAAACAACTCAAGAAGCATAGCTGAGGAATTTGCAGATTAGCCATTTTGATTTGGAACAAAATACTCAAAGTCATTTATTGGTGTTAGCTTACAAAAACCATCTAATACTGAACTACTTTTTCCTATGTTAATTAGTACTAAGCTTCGACAATAGGTGTAGCTTAGAATGATTTTACTTATGTGGATTAAAAAAATGGAAAATCTCAAAAATAATTCAAAAATTGACTTTGAATGCAAAAATGTATCCTTTCATTTTTTTCTCCAAAACTAACTCACATGAGTATGGAGATTATAATTTTACCTTAATGAGTAAACAAAAAATCTGATAACAAAATTACGTTTGTACCCCTCGCAGATTACAAAGACTTCACGTGAAGTCTACTCCAAGAAGACTTCACGTGAAGTCTACTATTTCCAGGAGGAAACTTCATGTGAAGTCTACTCTTCAGTTTTATATTTAATTAAAAATTAAATAGTAAGTATATTTATATGTTGCAAGTGGCTTTTATCCTAGTGACAGGCGGTAAGTACACTAAAGGCAGGCACACTTGCACATTTAGGGGTCGAGTCTCGTCGCCTGCATTATGCAGGAACTTGGCTAATGTTGTGCCCTAATGTTGACAAGAAAAAGTATATTTATATGTTGATTCCAAGATCTAGTAATAAACAAACATGATGTATTAAAACTAAAATTAGATTAAACATGGGGGAAAAGAAGTATAGTATGGATCAAGTTAGAATGTAGGGTTACAATTTAGTGTTAATAATTTAGGAGTTACAATTTAGTGTTAATGATTTAGAAGTTACAATTCAGAATTTAGAATTCACAATTTATAATTTTGAATTTACAGTTCATGAGAATACTATATGATAGGATCAAAACTTCATGGTTCATAACCAATTATGGCATGAGTTAGGGTTCAGGATAATAAGGTATGATTATCTTGTGGGATTTTAAATGTTGTACTAAAAGAGGTAAATTGTGCATATATTTGGAAATAAGTATATTTGGTCCATCATTTCCGGAAAATAGTCGATAATTTACAGTTTATAATTAAGTAATTATGGTTTATAATTGAGAATATAGTGTTTAGGGGTTACAGTAGACTTCATGTGAAGTCTACTACTATTATTTAGAGTTTAGGGGTTATAGTAGAGTTCACGTGAAGTCTACTACTATTTAGAGTTTAGGGCTTAAAAGAGACTTCTTTTAAGTAGTAGACTTCATGTGAAGTTTACTCGTAGGAGACTTCATATTGAAGTCTACTTGGGTAGTAAAACTAAAATTGGTTCGTGTTAACCAAAATTTACCAAGTCAGTAAACCGGAAATTAACCTTCATATAAATAGTTTTTTACTTCCCATTTGTTAAAACCGTAGCCTAAATCTACTTCTCACTCTAATCTCCCTTCTCTCTCTTCTCTCTCGTCTCTTCTGCGCCATCGGTGTCGTTGCCCTCGTTGTCTCCGGCAAATCTGCAAGAAATCATCTTGGTCTTCTGTCCGCGATCGTCTCTTCTACCCCGTTTATCTCTCTCGCTCGTGTTTGAAATTTCATCTTCTAACTTGTTTTTCTTTCTTTTCAGATCTGAAGCAAATGGCGGTGGATCTGAAGCAAACGGCGGCGGTTATGAAGGTATTCATCCCGATCTTCTCGTCTTCCTCTTACTCCGTCCCTTTTCGTCTCTTCGAATATTATTTTGTGATCTTTTTGCTGTTTTCTTCATCTAGATTGACTCTTTTTTCTTCTTCTTCGTTCATCTCATCTGGAGGCGCGTTTGCTTCACTACTGTTAGATTCCGGCACCACCACCGTCGTTTATCTTGTGTCCGAAGGTATTATGTGTAGATTTTGATTTAACCGTTGCATATGAATTTTTTTGCTCTTATCTTAAATTTGTTTTTTTTGTTTTTGTTCTGCATGTTTTGGCGGTCACCTCTTCATTAGCTGCCTACATTCTCTGGGCGATGTTGACCACTGGTGCTTCTCCACCGTCGACACAAAGAGGTAGTTGCATTGAAAAGTTTTTTTTCACTGATTCGGGTTCTCAAATAAGTTTTCTCGAGTAGACTTCTCGAGGAGACTTCTTGGGGAGACTTCTCGAGGAGATTTCTCGAGGAGATTTCTCGAGGAGACTTCTCGAAGAGACTTCTCGAGGAGACTTCTCGAAGAGACTTCTCGGGGAGACTTCTTGAGGAGACTTCTCGGGGAGACTTCTCGAGTAGACTTCTCGAGGAGACTTCTCTGGGAGACTTCTTAAGTATTTTTTTTAATTTGTTCTTGTGTAAATGATTTGTTCTTGAGTCTCTTATTATTTCCTTGCAGGTTCCCAGATGCAAATGCCAATCTTTCCACGAAGACTTTTCAGTGAGGGTCGTGAACCTCAACCAACGAAGAGCATCAAGTACTACAGTGGAGATACTAGACTCCTTAATGCTCTGACTGAAATTCTCAGACCTGATGAGAAAGATGAACTCTTCCACTCAAGGCTCGACATCTTTGTGAAGTTTCATGGGATGGGGTTTGGTTGGGCTTCGAGACTAGTGCATCATCTTGTCACATTTCAGCTGTAGTGTAAGAAGACTTCTAAGCTCTGGTTTCTAATTGGTGTGCAACCAATTAGATTTTTGCTGATTGAGTTCGAGTTTTTAACTAGGCTCAACTGCGATTATGTGGAGGACCTAGAATTCCCTACCACTGAAGTTAGTCTGATGCAAAAGTTTTGGGCACTGCTTGGAGTGCCTGAAGACAAACGACCTAGTTATGATGAGTTGCTAGCTGCTGCTGAAGAGTGTGAGGGTGGGATCCGGGAAAATTGGATGAGGTTAGGCTATCTGTCTATTTATGCATCTCTTATTGAGGTGAGGAAGCCTGACCAAGCCACACATCTTAGTTTGACTAGATTAGTGATGGATCTTGCTTTGTTTGACGCCTATCCCTGGAGGATAGTTGCGTTCAAAACTCTAGTGGATTCGGTTAAACGGACAACTCCTAGGTCCAAAGCCTACACCATTGAAGGATTTGTACAAGTTTTTCAAGTCTGGATCTATTATGCTCTCCCCGACTTTACAATGAATTATACAGAACTCATCTCCGATAATCCTTCTCCACTCTTGCTAGCATACAAGGGATCTAGGAATCGTAAGAACCCTGGAGAAAACATGATCAAACAGGTATGAATTTCTTAATTACTTGTTTAACAATTAAGAGAGTTTTATGCTTGAATTCTTGGTTATTTGTTAGTTTTTTAAACTGCATACCCGCGTCCGCTCCTGTATTGAGAAACACAATAAAGACATGTTTCCACGCTGGGATAGTGATATGGAGGATAGAGCGGTTGACAACACTATTCAGGCGTTGTGTTGTCGTTTAGGTTGTTACTGGAAATTCGTTAGGTATGATTGGAAGGATTTGGGTGTGCTTGTTTTTAAGAAAGCTGTTACAGTCAAAAGTAGCGGGTCTAGGAGAACCCGGGAGGAACTAGATGGGATTGAGGAACATAAGAAGTGTAAGGAGTCCTCTTCTTCTGATGAGGATGACAGCAGCGCATTTGAGACAATGAAGGAGTTCATGGATCAATGCTGTAAAAAGATGCTAGCCCAGGTGATGGAAGGGCTAAGTAGTGGAGAACAGTGGATGTTGGAAGGTATACGCAGCTGCCAAGAAGGAATTCAGACACTAACTAAAAGAGGCTCTGGTATTGAGCACTCACTGGCAGAAATCAGAATCGCATCAAAGGAGCAAGTGAAATCCAATGAGCAAAAGTCTTCTGTCCCCGTAAATCCTGACCCCGAGACCATTCAGCCAGTTGGGGTTAGTTCTAAACCTTCTACAATCCGAGTTTATAGCCTCCGTAATAAAAAGAAAGCATCCAAGTAGTTTCATTTACATCTGCTTCTTGTCTTATTGTTGTTTTTTTAACGAAAAACTATGTTACTATTTGTGTATTCTGTATCTCTGTACAATATGTGAAATTTTGTTAACTAATTGTACTAATATTATTTTATGACAAGAATTGTAACTTTCTGTGCCTGAAAATCAATTTGCAGATGGACAATAATGTCCAAAGTGAGAGTGTAAATGGGGAAGAAGAGGAAAGCCTTGTTGTCATGGAGAATAAACTCCCCAACATAGATTTCGAGCTTGTTAAACAAAATAAACAAGAGAAGAAAACCAAACAAGTGCAAGAGAAGATGCGTGTTTAGAGTAAAAGGGTTAGAAGGCTAGCTGCTACAGAGACGAGTCCGTACCAAGGAAATAGCACAGTTAAAGGAATTGTCCCAAACAAGACTGGTGGTGGCTACGACCCATTTTCACCAGTTGACAAGGCTAAGTTCGAGCAATGGAGTGTAAGATTGAAAGAAGAACTGTAAGTTATCAGTCCTTACTTTTTAACTACGTCACATTGTTGCAAATATTGTGTAATTGGACTTGGATATTGTAGGGACTACTTGCTGAAACGAAAGACTAAGGGTTCTGCCATCGAATGGTACAAGACCCTCAAAACTCCAAAAAATGGCTAGAGGACACGGTAAAGTTCTTTACTAGACTTGTAGTAGACTTCTCTGGAGTTGACTTCTTGAGTAGACTTCTATTAAGTAGACTTCTTGAGTAGACTTTTTAAGTAGACTTCTTGAGTAAACTTCTTGAGTGGACTTCTCTTGTCTGACTTGGTTTGCCTAATTGTTTATAATTGCAGCACATTAATGTCGGGATTAACCTTCTCTGAAGTCGCTATTTGAAGCACCCGGAATGGTTCCGTTCAAGTAGTCTTTGTATGGTTGATAGCAGATTTCAACAAATGTGGACAAGTAAATTTCAAGAGTTTGATGACTCTGCTCCCAACCCAGACGGGACTGGGAAACGCTTACCCAGTGGAGCACTTGATTACTACTCCAGAGAAGAGTCATCCTATTACCGCAGTGACAAGGTGTGGGGAGTGGATGTGGATGACATTTACTCTCCATTAAATCTTGGAAACAGTCATTGGGTTGCTTTGTGGATATCAATACCTAAGCAGCACATTGTTGTTTGGAATTCTGCAGTGGGAATGGTTCGTGATATAGAAGAGCGCATCAGACCTTTTGCTGTCTTTGTGCCATACATTCTCCAAGAATTGGGTGCCATCGAATTCAGGCCTATCATGGACGTGAGACCGTACACTCACGAGGTAGTACAATCTTTGCCTCAGCATATCCAAAGTGGCGATCGTGCAGTTTATTGCTTGAAGTACATCGAATGTCATGCACTTGGGATACCATGGCCAGAAGAGTTTTGTGATGCTAATGTGCCTCGCATGAGGAGTAAGTTGTGTGTCGAGATCTATGATGAGACATGCGTTATGGGCACAGAGATGACAGACTACAAGGATCTGGACACATATGATGAGACATGCGGTCAGGAGAAGTAAAAATAGGTTAATTTATTTATTAACTAACGGCTAACCCCCAACTTGTAAGCCTCACAGTTTTTTGGATAGGCTACCACAAGGAGCACTTGTTATTTGGTATCATGCATTTGATATATTTGCGAGTGCAAGATATCTAATAATTCTTTGTAATTAGGGGTTTTTTGACGACATTATTGGCTTCAGGGATTCAGTTATGTAATTGTGTAATTTTTTGTAAACTTTATATTTTGTATTCAGTTGAGTAGACTTCTTTCGGGGACTTCGTTGAGTAGACTTCTTTAGGAGACTTCCTTAGTAGACTTTTTCTGGAGACTTCGATACTGACTTTTACTTCAAGACTTATGTTTAATAACACATCATAAATTGAGCATCCATAAGCAAAAGACCAGACTCCTAGTCCATGAATAACATCATAAAATAAGTATCCATAAGCAAAACACCAGACTCCTAATCCATAAATAACATCATAAATTGATCATCCATAAACAAAATACTACTCATAAATGGAGCACACTACTCACAAACAAAAGACCAGACTCATAATTCGTGAATAACATACTAACATGATGTTTCAACTTCTCCTTGTCATCTCCAACATCACTCATGTTCCAGCTTTGTTACTTAACAAAAAGAGTGAGTCGTTTAAATTTACTGCATGCGAGAAATGCCATTACAATGATACTTTTAAACTTACACAATTGGTCTGAGTATGGCATGTTTGTTTGCATTTCGAGCAACTGTATTGCTTTGAGAGTCAATTTTCCTTGTTATGTCGTATCCTAGCAATCTCAAGCCAACTTTGCCATCTAGATTTCTTCTTTCTTCCAAGAAGAATCTTCACAACCGGAGGAAGACATTGCGCTTCAATCACAACGCCATAGTTACTTTTCGGGTATATGTTGTGAGAATACGCTGCAGTAAGATATTCTCTCCTATACGAAGGACATATAAGCGTATTAACATGTATACCAGCTTGCAATGCATATACTTAAATATATTCTACTCATCAAGTTCAAGCCCTGTAATAGTTCCCGGATTTGCTTCTTGGATTATATGTAAATAAGCCGTTAGTTACCATAACCATCTTCTACTGTCCCGCGAATCAATTGTTGGGCATATAACAATGATCAGTATGAAGTTGTGTAACCAAACCTCAAACCATACATCGTCTTCATTGACTCTTCGATATGCCTTGGTGTTATTCCCGATCGTTCCAAAACTATCTACAAATAATTTTCCAATGTATTTTGGTGAATGGCATCTAAAGTTAGCATATGGTCTACCACTGAACATGCATGCACGTTATTGAACTTTGTCACCCAAAAAGTGTTACGTGCGTCCTTCACTACCGCTCTAACCTTCCACCTACACTCTGGAACACAACATTTTGCCACATATAGCTCTTTTGTTGACTTGTCTGCACGGAAACTGAATTTCGAAAGTGTACTCCTCACTCGCAACGCCGATATCAACTCTTCTTTGCTAGAAAAACTCCGACAGACATATATGTTTTGGTCATCTTGATTCATGTTCACAAGATGCATTCCATCTACGTCTTTGTATTCATCTCCGTCTTCATCTTTGACCTTCCCATATATGCTATAATCTCCATCTTCCATGTATGCCGCAGGTTCTCTATCACACTCATTTTTCATGACATGTTCTAAAAGATCTTCATCCTAACTTTCAACAGGTAATTGCTCGTCATCATGTTCGCAATCTGTGTCACATTTCTCTTCTTTGTGTGCATTCTCTCAATACCCAACACATAAGCGTACAACGTGCAGCTTACATAACTCAACCAAAATTCTTACTTGTCTATCATTTCTGATGTGCATCAGAGGAGTATTAGGTGGCAGTTCTTGCGACATTGTAACTGGCAGTGAATATGTTAATTCTATAGTATTGGTTTCCATGTCGAGATCCTAATCATCTACTACCATGCCAAGAAGTTCACTATGTGTACACGCATCCTCTATAAATAGCATACTTCCTCCTTTGCAATTGTCAACCTCAAAATGCCAACAGATGTCTTGCATCACCCACACTCCATAAACAATAGGTAACTTAACCATTTCCCTACAAAACATCATATAAACTATATTAGTACCATTAAATTAATTATCAAATTAATCAAATTTAAAGAATACCTTCACGAGACTTCAGGTGAAGTCTCCTGAATTATTTAGTAGACTTCACGTGAAGTCTACAAGAATAGAGAGTAGACTTCACTTGAAGTCTACGAGCATAGTAAGGATACTTCACGTGAAGTCTACTAAGGTTATTTTTGCATATGGCCAAATTTTGACTTCTGAAAAGTAGACTTCACCTGAAGTTTACTTTTCTGGAGGTTATTTTTGTATTTAACTAAATGTTGACTTTTCTGCTGGAGACTTCACGTGAAGTCTACTGCGCTTTGTGTGAAAGCGGAGACTTCACGTGAAGTCTACTCTAAAAGCAAAGGTTATTATTGTAATTGACTAAGTTTGACTATTATTAAAGAAGTCTTCATGAGTAGTCTCCGACAATGCAGACTTCACCTGAAGTCTACTATATTTTACTAATATATTAAATTTTTAATTTTTTCATAATCTCGAATGTGGGACCCAATTCAGAGGAGACTTCACCTGAAGTCTCCGATTTCAAATTACTTTCCTCTATTTTTGGTCAAAAAAACTGTAATCTTGGTCAACTTCAGAAATAACCCCTATGTAGGACCCAATTCAGAGGAGACTTCACCTGAAGTCTTCGAATTTTTCAGAGACTTCACGTGCAGTCTACTTAAAATTAAAAAATTTCCGAATTGCAAAACTGACCCACAATTCGGTAGACTTCAGGTGAAGTCTCCGTACTTTTTTTTTCAAACAAAAATGAGTAGACTTCACCTGAAATCTACTTCCCGAATCTAAAAAACAGTCAAATGCAAAACTAACCTTTCTGTTGAATAGTAGACTTCACCTGAAGTCTACTATGTGAGTAGACTTCACGTGAAGTTTACTCTCTGAAAATTTTCTAAAATCGAAAAAATAGCTTAAGTTGAGTAAATGCTTATTCTTTAAACGCCCACAATGTTGAACTACATAGTTGATCATTGCTTAAACTCCTTAATGAACCAAAAATTGTAAGTTTTAAGAATTGAAACGAAAATTTGTGAAGTTTTGGTTACAAATGAAGAGAGAATGGGAGCTAACGTTGGTGGAGGTTGTGAAAAAGTATAATAATAAAGAAAGAATGACATTTAGAGCTTTGATTAGGTTGGTAATGATAGCTGGTTGAATTGAAAATGAATGATATTTTCGTAAATAATTGAGTTATTACTAATATTTTAGTAATTTTGAATTGTGATGAAACTTTAAAAAAACGTAAAAATAAGGGTATTTTAGATATTATATGAAGTTATTGGGGTAAATTGTAGAGTGTTTAAGATAAATAAATGAAGAGGTTATTGCACCTTTAAATAATCACTCTGAATATAGTCAATGGGTTAGTTTTGAAAGAAATAATCACTCCGTTAAATAGGATTGGAATATTTACATTCTGGATGTATACCACCAATTTTTATCGAATTTCCACAATCCGAAACAATTGAATTCGACGGTATGTTTTATGGTTGCTGAGGAAAATCATTTTTGCATTAAAAAGGGGAAAAAATGGGTCCAAAATGACGTGAAAACAATATGCAAGGGGAAATGGTGAGTATCAACGGAGATTATCATTCTCGTTCGCGGACGGGCCAAAACCTGCTGATATTAGATGAAAGACTTACATTCATGCTGACCATTAAAATTACTATTAATTTGCGCCAAATCTGACACTTCACTATGAAAATTGAAAACTAAAGAAAAGGTATATTGTTGTGATTTCTTAAACAAAATAAATAGGCTAATAACGTTAAGCTAAATTTAAGAGACTCAAAAATTAACGAGAGACGACAAAATACAGAGAAAAAAAAACAGAAACCAAAAAGAACTGCCTTATATGACACGCCTTGTTAATTGATTGTTCTTTGTATGTACCATTCATTTGATTGTTTAACGTGCTTCTTGGTCTGCTCCTTAGTATCCTTGACAACTTAATGACGGTGATGTTGGGGAATTGCTGTCCTCTGAACCCTCATCTCTTCTCTCCGTGAAGTTAGAAAATAAATATACTCTCCTTTTCATCATTGACTTCTCAAAGTCTTTCTTTCAGTGAACGATTTTGTTTTACTTATTTATATAATGTTTACATTCAACAGCATAGCCAACGGTCTTCTAAAATTTTACTTGGAAGATAGAAGAATATGGAGAGTTCTCATTGGCTTTTCTCGGTGCTATAACTCTGGCTATCATTCATATTGTTCTAGCTCAATACCAAAAGGGTACCATATTTCTTATTTAATCTTATACTAGAATTATATTAGTATTTTTTTTAATAATATTTAGTTTTAATTAGTAATTTATGCTTATATAAGCCATCTACTCAAGATCCATAGCAATCACAGGATTCCAGAGGAAATACGACTTTCATTCCCATGGATACTCTGGACCATCTGGAAAAATCGCAATATAACTATTTTTCAACAACAAAGACAAGACCTGCAGATAGCAGCTAGAATTTGCTTAGAGGAGGCTAGACTATGGTTGAAACTACAAGAGAAAGAGTCAACAAAGGTCATGTGCAAAAACCTTTGCCCAAGAGACTTGAGACACAACCAAAATCACACCACAACACATATAATTTGGTGGAGCACACAATGGAACAAGTATGACAACCTACATGGAGGGGTCTGGATCATCAAAAAGCTGGAAGACAGCTCTTTCATGCATGCAAGATGAACTCTCCAAGTTCCGGACTCAAAAGATAAACTACAGCTGGTAGGATTACTATGGCTCTTACAATCCATTCAAGATCTCCATATAACGTCGACGGTAATTATTTTACCTAGTCAAGATCTATACCAAGCCATGACAACAGGCTCTCAGCTACCTAAATACACACATATCATGCACCTAATCAACCACATAAAAACCCAACTACCAGAGGTTCACTATAAATTCGAACCAAGACACAAATTCGGTTTGCAAAATTGCCAGAAGTGTAGTAGAAGAAGGACGGTTCATGGACTACATTAGCAGGGGGCTACCTCAATGGATTCTTTGCTAAGCAATCATAAATCTCAGCCTTATACAAATGCCTTTTGACTAAGCTCCACCAAAGGATTATCACAAAACCTTACTTCCTCTGCACGTTAAAGTCATACTACTTTCCCAGGTGTAGGGTTTTTTTCTCAACCTCATCTATTACTAATTCATCTCTTTTTTGGATACCGCGAAATATAACTATCCTGCCCCACTCCAATACTTATTATCCCTCAGCATTAAAACCCTCATCTAATTAATACCCTAACCAATAATTCCCCAAGCCTAAATCTTTACTTCATACTGGTAGTTGTTCGAAATCTTTAATTCCCTCCCAATCATTGTTCTTAAAATCTTATACCTACCAATAACTAAAATTTGTCTCCCCTCTCCCATACCTTTGGAATTAACATTAACCACTACAATTAATAACCTCCATATCAGTATACAAATATCATTTAACCCGATCTCAAACCTCGTTACCATTTATTACTCTTGTTCCTTTCTCATTTAAACCCTTGAGTCTTATCCTCTTCTATTTTTTGCAACCTTTAACCCTTGAGCTTCACTCTATCCAAACCAAAAACTAGACCTAATGATGAACTCCTTCTCGGACAAGGCACAACACCTCCAACCTCCTCCGGCCACGTGTCAGCAGCTTCTTCACTACCAATCAGCAAGCATAACGTCAATTTCTCCTCAAGATTTGTTACCCCTATGGCGGCGGCTCTTCACATTTCTCAGACATGCATGGTCTTGAAAGTTGTGCAATATTGCCCCTCTAACAAACTGACAAATGGCACATTGCAATGATGATGTTCTCTTCTGTCATGATTATATGAAGGGTGAGAGAGAATCCCGAGTGGTAACACTCTCAACTCTCAGTTCTTTTCACTTTCACTCCCATCTCTCTCTGTCATGGCTGACAACTTTTGGATCACGGAATCACAATTCCATATGGGCAAAAGCGATGAAGAGATATATCTTCCAAACTATTCCTACTGTAATGCTCTACAAATGAGTCGTTGCAGCCTCATGGCCAAGCCTCTCAACCCCCACAAGCAGAACATCATGGAGATGGTTACTCGACTTCCACAACAATGGAAGATGGCTACCTCTGTCTTTGGGAGAATAATCGATAAACACTTCATCCAATTCCTTTTTCTGTCAGAAACGGACTTAATCTCGGTCCTAAGACGTCAACCACTCCTCTACAATGGCTGGTTGGTTGTCTTACAACGATGGAGGCCTCATGCTCCACCGGACTTTCTCTCCACAATACCTTTGTGGGTACAAATCAACGAGCTTCCTCTTCATTACGCCACTCCGATCACAGCACAATTGATAGCTAGGACGCTTGGTGAAGTTCTGGAGGTGGATGTACAGCATCATTCGGTGAACAATTCGCAGCTGGTAAGGGCAAGAGTTAGTATTAACGCATTTGAACGCCTCAGATTTTTCAAACCGATAAGGGTACAGAATGGTGAATGCTTCTACGTTGCGCTACAATATGAGGAAGTGACTAACTTTTGCATCACTTGTCAAAAACTCACGCATGATGCTACGGAATGCATGTACATTCCAACTCTCACTGATTATCTCTCACGGACGCCATCTAGCTCCCAAGAACAAGGTGATAACTCCCTTTCAATGCCAAACATTGATCACCAAGCTAATGAAGATCAGGAGGACGCAGCTAGTCAACACCAGCAACCACAAAACATGGCACAATCAATCACAACTCGGCTGGAAAGGATCACGACACTGACTCAAGCTCTCTACGCCTCAGGCCAACCTGCCAACAATAATACCAACCTTTCTCATGGACTGGAATTGGACCTGGCGACTTCATCCACTCAACAACACATGGAGTCGATCATGAACAGAGAAAGCAAGCGCAAGAGGTATCCTGATTTTGAGGAAGAACATCCATATAAAGCCCATCGTTCCTTCTAAACACTAATCACTAAATTCGTCTTAGGATTAAGAACTTTTAAATTTCTATTTTCGTTGGTTTGATGTTAAACTTGACCTTTTGAATGATGTCTGCTAAAGACACAATTAGGACTAGATATTGGTAAAGTTATACCAATCTTTTGTTGCATCGTATGATAGAAATGATGTAGTACTATATGCAATATAATCTCAGTTTGAAGGAAAAAAAATTAATAATTTATGAACATAATTTTATTATATATTTGAAAATATAAATACAAACATAGTGTGTAAGCAAATATAGAAAATTGATAATTTTGTTCCTTTATATAATTGAGTATATTCATTTTTGGATGATAGAAAATTTTTGATTTTTGAATTCAGTGATGTGGATTTAAAACTTACATTTTGGATCCAAACCATAAGCTAATTTTATCTTATATCTTCTTAATAATTATACCTTATGAACATCAATTTTAAATAACACATCAATTAATGTAATTTTGAGTATTGGAGTTTATTAGGATTCGTTTGATAAGATATATGAAGTATTCCTATTTGATTCTCGAAAAATATGAAAATCTGAAAAAACTGGATATAGCAAATTTATCCACGGTCATAAAACCCGACACCCGAAACCGGAATCGAAACCGATCTGTATTAAAAGAATCAAACCTGACAAAATACCCAAAAGATACTAAATTTATATACCCGACAAACCAAACTCAGATCCGAACCGGAACAAAATCAATAACTGAATGGGTACCCGATATATTTTATTAAATTTTAGCTTTTAAAAGCTTTTTCAATATATTATTATTAATTTTGAATTTTTATACAAAAATCAAACTCGATCTATATCAAACCGAATCCGATTTGAAATATTAAAATATTTGACTAAGTCTTAAATCAATAAAAAATAAATAACCTAAATTGGAGGAACCGAACCTGACAAAAATACTGAGTGGATCCTAAATTTATGTATCCAGAAAACCAAATCCAAACCGTAACTCAACATTCGGTATGTGTTCTCTCGTCCGGTCGTATGTGGCCTCTTGTCCTGCGGTTTGATAGACAGCTCGATCTCCGCTACATGCTGGATCCGTCCTGGGATACGTTAGGTCTCGAGCACGACTCGTCTTGCGGTACGATGTCTCGACCCAACCTGCCATTGATTTTGCCGACCGTTTGTTGACCCAACCTTCGGTACATGAAATCTCGACTTGCAGTACACGCCACTCGACTCGATGGTTGTACCGCACTACATGACTTTCGACCGTTGACTTTTCTTACCCAATCGCTGACTTTTTCCAAACTTGCATCATCCGACGTAATCTTGAACTTCTTCGATACGATGATGATTTGATGGTCCTCATGGGTCTTTGTAGCCATTTTTCTCCTTCTTTGAGGCCTTTGAGATAGTCTTCGGCCTTGTCTTGTTGACTTTGGTCTTGACTCTCCTCATCTTCTTCTTCTTGGCTTTGAGGGTAATCGACCTCTTCCCTCTTATCTCTTTTATACAGTCTAATACCTTCTCCCAAACTTGGTTGGCGAGATACTAAAGGCCAAATGCCTAAGGACCAAAGGCCAAGCTTGCCATCCGACAAGACTACCTCATTAAAAATCTTAGAGAGAAAACCACATGGGACAAAATTCTACTAAGGGAAAAAGGGATATCTTATCGGTGGTTTTATTTTGCTTGACCCCGGTTTTGAAAATACTTTTGTAACCTGCGCTTCCTTCCAAGTGGTTTCTTGCCTTTAGTCCTCATTGACTTTGTTTGTCTTCTTATGGTCCTCTTGTTTCATCTAGTGCTCCTTTTGAGAATATCCACACATTCGTCTTTTTATTTTAAACTTCATCATGAGATTCAAAAAGAAACTTTAAAGTACACTTAACTGAAATTCTAGAGAAATCAAATGAGAGGATTTAAGGCCTAAAATTGAACTATTGTATTAACAAATTTAAAAATTTGGAAAGGTTTAGAGTTTAGTCTTTTTGAGATCTATAAGGAATTTGACAATTTTGAAGGCACTTGCAACCGCTTTGACATTGATTCATAGCCTTTCACCAGCTTGCCTCTCCACTTGATCTTCCACCTCGGCCATCTTAGGGGCCGCTTATCTACATGTTAGTCTACTTTGATCGGCCTTTTTAAGTCAGCCGGGTTGAGGTTGGGCTTGTCTTGTGGTCTCAGAAACTTGGTGGTGTACTTGATCAGATTCCAAGCTTGTTGTTGCGCGTTTTTCTAGATACATTTGAAGCCTTTTAATATTTTGAATGCAGCAACCATCTGACCTCCAGTTCGTATGACTGCTTCAGCACTTCAACAACTCATCATTTCTTCTTTGAGAAAGCAAACGAGCTTTCCGACCACCTTTAACGTTCTGATCTGTTTAGAGTTCAAAAACAGATTCTAGAAAAAGAGATGGTGAGATGAAGAATCACTGGACAAGATGAAGAATACAAAAAAAAACAAAATGAGAATCAAGTTTTAATGGGAACCAAACATCTTCTGATAAACTTAACAAAATGGTGGAAGCATTCACTTGGTGAATGAAACTACTTAATCCACTTAAAATGAACCCGATCTCAAGAGAGAGAAAACACCAACTTGTGGTTGAATCCTCTCTTAAATTCCATGATATTCGAGAATATGATGGAGTAAATCGGTTCGAAACAAGGAGAAAACATCTAGGTTGGATCTAATCCGGGAAAAGCATCACAACACTAAAGGTTTGTGTACTATGCAGAACTCGGATTCTAGAACCATTCATCTAGATTTGTGAATAAATAAACAAAGATAATAAGAGTTTAGTAGAGAATATAGAAGTGTTTGGGTAGAGGACTGCCATTAGGCAGTCTTTACACGAACTCTCAAACCCTAGAATCTACATCTTAAACTACTTGCATAAAAAAAGAGAAGAGAGAATTTGATAGACACTTCTTTGTATTTGATTTGGATGGTTTTACAAGAGAGTTACAATGGCTATTTATAGAGGATTACATTGAAGTGGTTTTAGCTGAAAATAAACCCTAGCAGCCAGCTTCATGATCGTTGGAGAGGAGAGAGAGATTTTTGTTTCCAAACTTGAAAGTGACATCTCATTTATCTTGAACTTAGCATAAAGAGAGTCACATGTTTTCTCAAGCTTTCAACGGTCTTTTTAGGTGTAGTTAGACTCTATTTAGGTTCTAACAGCCTTGGTTAGCATCCCAAACTTTCAAAATCAATTGATTGAAGTTTTGGGAAAATGTTGATTTTCTGCCTCGGCCGTTGACCTGTACCGCGGTACATGGCCTCTCATCCCGCAGTATGATGGACCACTCAACCTCTGGTACTTGTTGGATCCGTTCTGCGGTACATGAAGGATTTAAAATCTATTAAAATAGTTGAGGGTTTAAAAATAAATCTGAAAATAGTTGAGAGGTTTTAATACTAAATTCCCTATAATTTTCTCTACCTTTTGTTACTTTTTCTCTCACCATCACATTTATCTTCCCGACTATCCTTTTTTCCCATCAGAATAACTTTTATTGATGAGAATCAAATATTATTTTATTCGCAATGAGATTACAACAATCCTTGGAATTTTGTAACGAAACAACAAAAAAGTTATCTCCGCTTTCTTGATCATTTTCTTTTTCATCTTCCTTTTATCTGTCAATCTTGGGTGGTATTCTTGCTTAAGAAACATCTTCATCCTATTATTCGAAAGCCAAAAGTTGTGATCCATCTGTTATATCGCGAGACCTTCAATATGATCATAACCCTCCTAAAAAAAGATACTTTTCCTTGGTTGTAGTAAACCCTCGAACTTGCTTGAATGGATTTAATCGTTTTCTGATTCTCATTTTATTCGCCTCTCCATCCTTTGTGTATTGATTACATGGTTGTTTTCGTGGTAGTCGTGGTTTCATCACCAAATCCGAATGGAGGTGGGTTAATCATGGAGGCGTCCACCGTGGATCGCACTAACACTCAGTAACAATCAAATGACAACATGAAACACAGTTTACAATCGATATGAAGACAACGAAATCACCGATAAATAATTTCTCCATGAAGCGGCGACTATTGGATCGAAATTGATATCGATCCCTAAACATCACTAACATGTACCATGATAGGATGAGGATATCGACAACCGAATCTAAGAAAGAACGACCAGAACATCTTGGTGAAATCCTCTCCCAAATTGAGGACGAAATCAAAATCCTAACCATTCAATTTATTCAATCTAATCTAACACAAAAGTAGTGAAAATTGAGGAATAAAATCTGCGAACAAAGAAGACCCACCAATACCGAAAAAATCAGGACTCATCTGAGAAACAACATCTGAAAATTTGCACAAGTCAAAAAAAGAGATGTAGTTATTTTGTCTTCGTAATAGTTCATACTAAACTACATATTTCTTTATCTTCCCTAACTCTGCTTTTTCATTTTTTTGGCTTTCCTAGTTTCTCCTCTCTTTTTTTCATTATTTCTTTCTTTCACAAAGGTATTTTTGTCCTTTTCCATACGGAAAAGGGATTTTAATAAATTTTTGAAGTCGTGCTGATTTTTAAATGAACTTTTGAACTCGTCTTAAATCTTAATTTGATGCTTAAATTTTTTTAAAAAAAAATACATGAACTTTCTAATTGTGGCAAATTTCTACATTGACCATCAGTCAACGGTTAAGTCTTTGTCATTCCCTCGATGGACGACACGTGTACGGCCGATTTAAACGACACGTATATAGTAGAATTAAAAAATCAAAAAAAAATCAAAAAATAAAAAAATTCAAAACAATTCGAAAAAATTAGAAAAATCAAAGAAAAAATCTAAAAATTTAGGAAAATATATATAAAAATATAAATTAAAATAAAATATTTAAAATAAAAGAAATAAAAAGAAAATTAAGAAAATGAAAATAATTTTTAAAGATAAAAAAAAATTGAAGAAAAGTATTGAAAATTTTAAAAATAAATTAAATACAACTCATTACAACCTAACTAAACAAAAATAGACATGATAACTAACCAAAGAATAGACCTAATTACAAGCATATTACAACTTGTCTACTATCACAATCCATCCAATTCGAAAATCCTCAACTTTAAAATCTCAATTCAAAATTCGTCACAAACCCAAGAAACTTTTAACAAATCAAGTGTTTTCGTATGGTAATAGGTGCACCTACATAAATGAGTTGATGAAGCACAATTGATTCTTCTGGCATCTTAGGTGCTTCCAACACTAGGTGCTTCAGGCAACTCATTTATATTATATGTTTCATCAACTCATTTATGTAAGTGTTTCATCATAAAATTCTAACGTCTTACTAAATATTTTGTTGAAAATTTTGAAAATTGACATTCAAGAAGTTGAAAAAAAAGACATGGCAATGAGTTGATGAAACACCTACATAAATGAGTTGATGAAACATGTATTAAAGTTGCTAAGCACCTAGTGTCGGAAGCACCTATAGTGTCGGAAACATTGATAGTGATTCATCAACTTATTTATGTAGGTGCACTTATTACCATGTCCAAAGTACTTGATTTGTTGAAAATTTTTAGGATTCGTGAAAAACTTTAAATTAGGATTTTATAGTTAAAGATTTTTCGAATCGGATGAATTATGATTGTAGTTGGGTTATAATTAGGTATATTTTTGGTTAATTATCGTGTCTATTTGTTGGTTAGCTAGGTTGTAATGGGTTGTATTTAATTTATTTTAAAACAAATTCTGAATTTTTAAAAAGTTATCTTAATTTTTGAACTTTTTATCATTTTTTATTTTTAAAATTTGTTTTAATTAATTTATTTTATATATTTTTTATAAAAAAATTAAATTTTTCTTTAATTTTTTCTGTACTTTTTTTAGTTTTTTGAAATTTTTATTTTATTTTTAGTTTGGCCATACACGTGTCGTTTAAATCAGCCGTACACATGTAGTCTGACGGAGACTTAACTGTTGACTGACGGTATTAACGGTCAATTAGAAACTGGCCACAATATAAAATGTGTTTGTTAAAAATTTTAAGCATAGATAAGTTCAAAAGTTCATTAAAAAATCGGCACAACTATAAAAGATCATTAGGATATAGAACCTTTTTCCTTTTCCATACCACACTATGCAGATTTGAGGAGAATGAATATTGATGGCATTTTACACGGTTATGAAACTTGTTATAGGATTTCTCATAATAATGCCTAATGTTTATGGTGTATATTTTTAACAGGGTTCCTCAGTTTGGATTGCGGGCTATCGCCAAATGAACAGTCTCCTTATAAAGAGGATTTAACTGGATTACAGTACTATTCGGACGCATCATACATACAAACTGGAAAAACTGGCACAGTCCAAATAGATACGAAGACGGGTTTCCTTAAGCCATACTTCACGTTGAGATATTTTCCAAACGGAGAACGGAATTGCTACATTCTAAAAGTTGAGAAGAAAATAAATTATCTGATCAGGGCTGGGTTTCTATACGGAAACTATGATGGGCATAACAATAGCCCCATGTTTGATCTATATCTTGGACCTAATTTGTGGGCCACGATAGATTTGGATGGATCCGAGAACGGTAGAGTGGAAGAAATCTTTCACATTGTAACATCAAACTCGTTGCAGGTATGTCTTGTTAAGACTAAGGAAACTACACCGATGATCTCAGTCTTGGAAATACGGCCAATAGCAAATAATTTATATGTCACTCAGACTGGTTCACTAAATCTTATCTACCGGAATCATCTTAGCAAATCAGAGGGTAACCTAAGGTAATACTACTTCAACCTAAGTTCTTCCTTCTCCTCTGTTTTGCTCTGTTGCTTTTGGTTCTGTTCTCCTCTATCTTTTGGGCGTGTGTACTCTGTTTCCAATGCGAGTGGTTTTTAAATCAAAGGACTATTTCTATACGCATAAACAATGTAACAAAGAAATCTTATAAGATCAAAAAGGTCCAAGTGACGGAAATTGATATTAAACCATCTTATTTTCTTATTCCACTTGTAAAAAACGATGATGTTCCCACCCTAAGGTACCCGGACGACATCTACGATCGACGTTGGATTGGGGAACTAGTTAACGGGTGGACCCAGATCTCCAACACTAGCGATGTGGAAAATACAAACCTCTATGAGCCACCAAAAAAGGCACTTGCAACTGCTATCATACCTACTAATGCCAGTGAGCCACTGACGATTGAATGGCCTTCAGAAAATCCTAAGGCCCAATATTACTTGTATATGCACATTATTGAGATCCAAGATCTGCAGGAAAATGATACCAGAGAATTCAACATCCTATTTAATGGAGATAGTTTGGATGACAGCGGCTTCTCTCCAGATCATAATTTAACTACTCTCCAAAGTACGTCACCAGTCACTTGTCAAGGGGAGACATGCAGTTTGCAGTTTATAAGAACCAAAAGATCAACTCTTCCACCTCTACTTAATGCTTTTGAAGTCTACACAGTTATTCAATTTCCGCAGTCCGAAACAGATGAAAGCGACGGTATGTCACTAACTTTTCCAGGATATGCATCTAAGGTCTATGCACAATTGACTAATCAAGACTTCAAAACGTTTTTATATGTCAGTGGATGCTATAGGAAACATTGCAACTACCTATGAATTAAGTAGGATTAACTGGCAAGGTGATCCATGCTTCCCTCTACCACTTAGGTGGGACGGTTTGAATTGCAGCACAGAAATCTCTACACCACCAAGAATCACTTCTTTGTAAGTCATAAGTTCACTACGAAACATGCATAAGTTCACTACGAAACATGCAGGGCATACTAACTCTTCAAAATCTGTTAGTGGTCATGATCATTAACATTTTGAATATGGTTTTTGGAAATTTCATCAGAAACTTGTCTTCAAGTGGTTTAACTGGAAATATAGCAGCTGCCATTCAAAACCTTACCCTCCTAGAAAAACTGTAAGAGTTACGGTTGTCAGCTGAAGGCAAGAACTTGATATTACGTGGATTGGAATTGTTTTGATAAACCATCATGTCTTTATTTTTTCTTGCTAATATTAGGGACTTGTCCAACAATAAATTAACTGGAGGGGTCCCGGAATTTCTAGGCAACATGAAATCCTTGTCAATCATGTAAGTTTCTCTCAACGTAAATTTTATTGCTTTTCAAACTCCAACTCAAGATATCATCGTTTATAACAGAAACTTAACTGGAAACAATCTTAATGGCTCAATACCTCAAGCTCTTCAAAATAAAGGACTACAACTACTGTAAGAAACTTTCCTCATAGTTTTGAACTTTACTTAGTTATTATTAACAATGGTTTTGTGCATTTGCCTCTAAATATACCCGTTTCATTGTAGTGTTGAAGGAAACCCAAGGCTTTGTCTCTCTGAATCATGTAGAAAATCACCTAAGAAGAAAGTTATTTTGTTAATTGTTGCATCAGTTGCTTCTGTAGCTGTCATCGCTGTATTGGTTCTTGTACTCAGAAGAAAATGGTCAACTATTATGAAAAGTACTTGCAAAGGAGATACTAGATAAGAAGTCTTCCAAAAGGCTTATTGGATTACATTGCTCTGTTGCATTAAAGAAGGGTGTTACATATCAAAAAGAATATGATAACATCCTTAGTCTTATGAACAGGTCTACGCCTGTCACCAAAAACATCAACTATGAATGAATCATTTGGCAATAAGAACAACAGAAAGTTCACATTTTCAGAAGTCATCCAAATGACAAATAACTACCAAAGAGTTTTAGGTAAAGGGGGATTCGGCATGGTCTATCACGGTACTGTAAATGGTTCCGAACAGGTAGCTGTTAAAATACTCTCTCAGTCTTCAACTAAGGGATATAAAGAATTCAAAGCAGAGGTATTCAACTAAACTATGATGTGTTTCTAGTATCACTAAATATTATGGATTCCAATATTTATTTAAGAGGAGTATTATCTTAGGTTGATCTTCTTCTGAGAGTTCACCACACAAATTTAGTGAGCCTCGTGGGGTATTGCTATGAAGGAGATCACTTGGCCCTCATCTATGAGTTTTTACCTAATGGAGACTTGAAACAACATTTGACAGGTAATATCTTTTCTAGTCATCGCGTGTAATGTAGCTCATGAAACTCATCAAACTCGAATAGATCTAGCGATCTTATACATTGTAAAGGAGGTAGATCCATCATCAATTGGAGTATTCGACTACGAATAGCTTTGGAGGCTGCTCTAGGTTTGTACTAAGTTAAAAAAAACGTTGGAAATTATATCAATGCAATGGGGTTTACAGCAAATCATTTAATAAAGATGGTTTCATTACATAGGACTGGAGTACTTACATATTGGATGTACACCACATATGGTTCATAGAGATGTCAAAACTGCCAACATACTGCTGGACGAAAATTTCAATGCCAAACTCGCTGATTTTGGGCTGTCAAGATCTTTCCAATGTGGAGGTGATTTAACAGCGATTGCTGGTACTCCTGGATACCTTGATCCCGAGTAAGTATTATCAGTTTTCCATATACACACAGAAACAATTGGTCTGAAGCTTTCTAGTCCTTTTTTAGTGGTTAAAGACTATAACATGTTGTTTCGTATAGATATAGCAATTTCGGTCAATTGGGCGAGAAGAGCGATGTATACAGTTTTGGGATTGTGTTATTGGAGATGATCACAAACCGACCAGTGATTAGTCAATCCTCTGAATCTTCTCACATAACACAATGGGTTGGATTTAAGCTTAATCGAGGTGATATTATTGAGATTATGGATCAAACCTTAGCAAGGACTATGACATTAATTCTGCTTGGAGAGCTCTTGAACTGGCGATGTCATGCGTGAATCCTTCTTCCTCAAACCGACCAACCATGTCTAAGGTTATTCACGAGCTAAAAGACTGTATTGTGTGTGAAAACTCGGGGATAAGTAAGAATCGAGGCTTGCAACTGGAAGAAATGAACGTTAACTTCAACACCTCGGTGGTTCCCATGGCTAGATAGTTCTGAGTGTTGTCTACGTATGGAAAATTTTAATTTTGCTTTCTTCATTGACATATCTATATCATATAGTCTCTGTTCTTTTGGGTTTTTTCATATGTGTCTTGAGTAGCACGAACAAGTCATTTTGCTTTCACCATCGACACTTAAAGTAAATTTTCTCTGTTATTTGGTTTCTTTGTATGTGTTAATTCTCCACATTTTGGAATATTATCAAATGAATATAACTCAAGTCAGAGATCAATGCTACTCAAGTCATTCTATTGATTCTCACTTACAAATACCATCTACTACTGAAGTATTTGTCTTATGTTTTCAAATCAGAGTTGCCATTTTGTAGAAGCAGAAATGTCTTAGGCTATTATCGTACATATACTTCAATGATACCACATCATTCAATTTGATGTGGAATGGAAAACTTATGCGCTTTTTTCTTTTCTTTTTTTGTAACTCGGGAGTTCCCAAAACTTATGGGAAGGGTTTGTACTATTCTCCCTATGGATAGATCATCACTTCCAGGTATTCAAATGGGCTGAAAGCAAGGGTCCATATCCATGTAGCGGTAAGTAGGAAAATGTGTTTCAGTTTCGTAGAGTAGGGATATCGAACATGCAAACTCTTTAAAGTCCCAAACCCGCCCCCTACCACTTGACCACAAGCTTCTTGGGAAAACTTATGTTAGACCCTATAATTTCTCAAAAAGTTAAAAAGATTTACTATTCCGAACTTATCATTGACGACACTACAAGAAATAGTCTCGGATTCTGAACAAATTTCCGACCGGATTGTGACCGAAATTGACCGGTAAAAAAAACCGGTCAGAAACGATCAAAAAATCTGATTGTTAAGCAATTTCCGTCCGTTAAGCAATTTCCGACTGTTTCCGACCGGTTTAGACGGTATCCAGTCAAGTAGTATGCACGTTCTTTAAATGTCGGTTTCCTTTATAACCAAAAATTTGGTACTTGGTCAGAAATTTCAATTATATAACCACTCACGATTCACTTCAACTTCACCACATTTACATAAAACACCAATTTCCTTCAAAGATTGCTGATATAAACTTTCGGCCGTGGATGGATCAAGAGAGATTTGATCGAGCGACATGGTTACTTACCACGGATTATTCGCAAGGGATGCAATAAATTATGCAGTTTGTCGGCAATCAAAGCATAACTCTGAAACATGTATTGCCCATGTACTAAATGTCGGAATAGGAGATTTATTTTTGGAAGACAAGTATAGCTTCATCTATATAGTAAAGGGTTTATGCATGGGTATAAAGTATGGTATTGTCATGGAAAAGATGCATCTATGGTTAACTTTGCTAGTACTAGTGAACATATTGATGTTGGTTTTGATGTAGAATCTGATGTTCATGATGGAGTTGAATATACAATTAATATTGGTAGTACTAGTGAACATTTGAAGGTGGGTTACGTGTCGAATCAACGGTAGAGGTAGAAAACAATGTTAATACATTTCATATGGTGAATGATGCATTTAAAGAGAATATTCCAGCGTTTGAAGAGGGTGTAAACAGAGGGGAGGAACCTAATCTCAAAGCACGGAGATTTTATGATATGTTGGATGCAGCGAAGAAGTCTTTGTACAGTGGCTATGACGATGAACTATCCGCATTCGGGACTGCAACCAAGTTGATGAACATCAAGATAGATTACAATTTAGCAGAGAGATGTTTTGATAAGTTTGCTACTTTGTTGAAGAAGAGTCTTCCCAGAGATAATATTGTCCTGGCTTCTTACACAGAAGTTCAGAAATTGGTTGTCAGACTCAGATTACCATATGAAATGATAGATGTGTGTACTGATAATTGTATGATCTATTGGAGAGCTGATTCAGATGCAATGCAATATTGTTTCTATCGTAAACCTCGGTTCCAAGAAACATGTGGTAGATTGTGGGTCCCTCACAAGCGGATGGTATTTGCCTCTGGTAGATAGTTGAAGAGGTTATACCAGTCAGAGCGTACAACGGGTGACATGAGATGGCATGCTGAACAAAACTCACATGGGAGATTTGATATGATCCTATGAGTGGTTAGGATCACGCCGGATCACACTCAAGCTGTAATGGACGAAACCTCGGCGCCTTTGTTGAACTGGAAGTTGAAAAGGCGCGTCTCAAGGATTTTTGGAATTGAAATTCTGGTGGCTGTAGATGTCGTGAAGATGAGAGATGGTGAGGCGTGACTCAAGATACCACGACGAAGCTATGGACGAGATTTGGAAGGCAGTGGAAAGGTCGGAAGTTGAAAG
>OVBA01003485.1:0-27779 GCA_900406435.1 Lepidium aucheri | reverse complement strand
GGAGGTGAATCCACCGATCCACTCGCCTTGCAAACAATGATCTGATCCGATTTTTTCTCACATGGCCGAGCTTAAGGCCGATCTCTCCCTGATCAAAAAAGATCTAATTTGGGCCANCTTAAGGCCGATCTCTCCCTGATCAAGGGACATCTGATTTGGGCTGAAACCTAAAGCTAGCACTAAGGGAATCGGAGACCGAGTGCCATGTGAGTGATGGTTTGATCCACCCAGGAGAGATCTAGTATTGTGGATCGGCTATTAGTTGTATTGGGTTGAACTTTAAGCTTCTGATTTGGCATGATTGTGGCTAGCGCTGTAATGGATCAGCCGGATTGGAAAGGGGTCTTCACCATGAGAATGGGTTGATCTAAGCTTGTCCCGGTATAGGGATTGCCTTATATAGCTTGGCGAGGTTGGATCAGCGAGTTTACCGCCGATCAAACACCTCCTATCCTCTAGATTCATGCTTTTTACCTTAGATTCACTTATTGTTATCATCTTGCTCTGTTTATTGATCATTTCTCTATTTTTGTGTGTTTGAAATCTTTTCATATTTTGTCTTGTAGTTTATTTTGTCCTATTGGCTAGATTGCAAGCTCACTAGAAAACATAGCCTATCTTTGTGACAGATTGATAGGTTGCCTGGACTAGGAACTAGTAGTAGATAGGTTGATTACAAGTAACTATTGAGTATTGGTTCGACATCCTATTTACCTACCACCATGCTTCAATGATTTGATCACCTAGGTCAAAAACCTTTTTATCATTGGGGAATCGACTTTATGGGACCATTCAACCCACCGTCTCATGGAAATCGCTACATCCTCATTGCAGTGGATTACATTTCCAAATGCGTTGAAGCTGTAGCTAGTCCCACTAATGATGCCAAGATACTTATCAAGCTGTTTAAGAGCATCACTTTCCTCAGGTTTGGAGTACCTCGAGTTGTAATCAGTGATGGAGGCTCACACTTCATCAATAAAGTGTTTGAGATTCTGCTAAAGAAGAATGAGGTTAAGCATAAGGTGGCGACGCCTTATCATCCACAAAACAGTTGACAGGTGGAGGTGTCAAACAAGCAAATCAAAGCTATTTTAGCTTGTGTTGTGGGAGTGTCAAAACGAGATTGGACAGTAAAGTTAGATGACGCGTTGTGGGCATACAAGACATCATTCAAAACTCCAATCAGAAGAACTCAATTCCAGCTACAGTATGGAAAATCATGTCATTTACCAGTTGAGATAGAGTACAAAACATTGTGGGCTACACGGTTCATCAAATTTGATCTCAAGACTGCTTAGGAGAAAATACTTCTGACTACACGAGTTAGAAGAGGATATACTTGATGCTTATGAGAGCTCGAAAGTGTACAAGGAGCGGACAAAAGCCTTCCATGACAAGAAGATTGCACTTAAGCAGATCACACCAGGTAATCAAGTGCTGCTGTTCAACTCCAAACTTAAAATTATCCCTGGAAAACTGAAGTCGAGATGGTCTGGTCCATTCCGAGTCAAGGAAGTTTTACCTTACAGAGCTGTCACCCTGATCAACAAAGATATAGTGATTTCACTGTAAATGGGCAGCGGGTTAAGCTTTACTGAGCTGATGAGACCATTCCCGAGAGAACCTCCATTTCTCTCGATGAACCAACCCACCTGTGAAGGATTGAAAGTCAAGCTCAATGACTTTAAACAAGCACACTTAGGAGGCAATCCCATGCATATCCTTGTTCATACTTGAATTAAGTTTTTAAATTTTTCTTTTGTATTTTTGGTTTAACCTTTAATTTTCAGGATGCTCAAAGTGGCCAATGTGTTTTCTGATTTAATTCAGCTGAATTGGCAGCACAATGCTGGAGGAATGACTCAGTGAACTGTGCAATGAGGACCGAGTTGACGGAGAATCGATCAGAAGAAAGGGCAAGAAATTTTAAATCTGGTGGAGAAATGTGACTACTTGAGTTGACACATGGAGTCAATAAAGTAGTCTTGGTGCAATGACCACTAGATTTTGAAATAAGCCCACCGTATCCTTAAACGTACTCTGTGTGATATAGCGAATCATCCATTTGACTGTTGGTAGTAGCTATGCTTACGCCTTACTTTCAGTATGATATCAACATTAGGCTCGTTCCACAAGCTTAAAATTGAATTGCTGTTTGTTTTGTGCTAAGCGTAATTGAACTCTAAATCACGCTAGGAATTACTGGTTTCCAACATGCATTATTCTTAGCCTGAGTCCCCTACTAGCATGATTGAACTTGAGTTACACATCACACTCGAATAATACTTTGAGTCACTTCATGCTTTGTTTTGTAGAAGCACCTTATGTCACTTCATGTTATGTTTTGTCGGTCCCGAGAGGATTTGAATTTGGCAACATTATTTGCTTTCACTTTTATTTATTTGCTTTGCCTTTCTCTATCCCCTCCACACAACAAACTCGAAACAAGCTTCTTCTCTTTCATTAAAACCATCACTTATTCTTTACCTTTGTTGCTGAGTATTGTTGCAATTTTGTGTGGTTTAGCTCAGGTGCGCCAAATCTCAAGCTCCATTCGAGTCCCAGGCAAAGTCTTGCTCAAGCACCATTCGAGCATTTGTTAGTCTAAATCACTGCCGCGTTCGAGCTTCAACCCGCAATGCACCACCATTATCTCATACACGAAAGACATTTGAGCCCCGTCTCAAACCCACGCCGCCGAAGTTCGAGCTCTATTTCTCATGGTTCAAGCTCCCTTGCTCACATTTGTGGTTTGAGCTTCTTGGTTAATTCGAGTGCTTCACTTGTTGTTTGAGTCTTGGAGAAGGTTAATTCGTGTTCAGTTGGTCGGGTATCTTCGTCAACACCAAGCATACGCGCCGCCAAGAAACACTCAATCTTTGTTCGAGCTAAGGTTGACCTCTCACGTGCCGTCATACCCTCAGCTCAAACGCCACCGTCTTATACTCGAACCAAGATCATGTGTGTTTTGAGGTCTCCATCTGTCCAAGCGTCGTTCGAGTTCCATCACGCACCCACGCACCCCTGACACGTGAGCCTTGCGTAAAAATAATTATGAGGAGGTCAAGAGAAAGCTCTTTGAGGAGTCGATCAACACGCTCGGTTCTAGAGAGTCTAATTTATGTTGACAATGAATCGGGTTCTGAGTTGCCTTAATTAATTCGTAGGACAAGGCGTAGTAGAAAGGAGATTATGAGGGAACCAGAACCAGTTGTGGCGGTATAGGAGGTCCAGAGTGACTCAAGTGGACATGATAGCGGTTTGGTGACTGGACTGACGAGAATCTCCCACAGAACATTCCCTTCAAAGATGCGCTTGAGGACTTCAAACAAGTGAATGTAGAAGCGTCGAGATACCTTCACCGAGAAGTTATGGTGCAGTTAGGCATCGCGACGGATATTGATCAGATGCTGCATAATATTGGACTCACGCAGTTCGTCTCGCACCCACGAGAAACTTACGTTGCGAAAACTATTCAGTTTCTGGCCTCTGTTAACTTGCGGAGTACCTCGATCATGAAGATAGATTAGATGCAATAGATGGGTTTGGTGCATTGACGTTCGTGATCAACGATAGGAAATATACACTGTCAGCGTTGCAGTTCGAGCAACTTTTTGACCTTCTACATTCTTATGGACATGACACCGATTTTTATAGCCAAGGGCTCAATAATCTGTGGTAACTCATAGCCACACCTGAAGTATACAATACATCCAAAAGCAAGAGTATCAAAATCCAAAACCCATCGATTCAGTATTTTCATAAGGTGATAGATGAGGCGCTTTGGTCCGCCCTCACTCGCAACAACCATGGGATACAATATTTTGGAAAGCATAACAAGAACGGCTTCACCAGAACTCTGATGAAGCAGTTGGTGAGTTACAAGAGATGGGCGCGACTGTTGGCAGCTAAGCACAAAGCTTTTATTAGCATCAGAGATATAATCACAAGGATAATGGAAGCAAGTAATGTAGCAATCCGATCAAAAGAGTCCATTCCTCCAGTCTACATTAATTTCCCATACCTTGTCAACCACAAGATTTTGAAGAAGGATCAAGCGAGGGGACAGTGGTTGTACATATTCACGATGCCAGGCGTGCACTCAGAATCTTACATTAGGATTCTGAACCCAGAGCACTCGAGCTTAGCAGTTGGGCGCAATATAGCTTTCATACCACCTGCGCATTGCCTAACACAGAGTCGAGCTCGAGCTAGTTAGAGAAAGCAAAGTCCGGAAGCTCCAAGGCAGAGTCTTGGCAAGCCAGAGTGCTATTATTTCAAGGATTACGAAGACCCAAGGATGCCGAAGGGGTTGCAAGAAGCACATAAACGCATTAGTCTTCTGTCAAAGCTGAGAAGATGGCAGACTAACAAGTTGAAGAGTGTGATGGACAAGCTAAGCAAAACCTCGCTCGGACAAAGCTCTAGAAAAAGGCAGGAGACTCCGACTTGAGAGATAAAAGAACCAACGCCTCCACCACCTATACACTCGGTCTCCATACCGCGGCAACCCTCAGAACATTGGCCTCAGATGCAGCCACACAGAGCTTCTTTGTATGAGCAAAGAACGCCGTCTCAAACTTTAGCAAGGGACTGAATGCTAGAAATTCATGCGTTCGATCTTAATTCTACTCAACAGCCTCAGCAGCAGAGTGAGAGGACACCATAGCTTAACCTAGAGCATAGTCCAGAACCACATAGACAACACAGACAGCGGTCCACTAGTTGCTCGAGTAGAGAACGCACTCGGAGTCTTGAGCCACAACCACAGCAGGATGTGCAGCCCCAGCAGCTCATGCTCCCGACAGGTCTTCCTTAGATAGACAATTAAGGCTTGAGCTCACAGCACTCACACCGCAAGCATTGTACAATGGTTACAGTGTATTTGGTTCAACATCTCAGCCATACACACAACCACCTGAGTCTGGTGTTATTGATCAGTCTGGTTCGTGCTCAAAACAGTTTACGCTGCCACAGGGGTACTACTTCTTAGATTCCTTGGGCTCAGCATCGTTCCCTTACAGCACCAACGCCGAGCCTTAGACTCAGAATAATGATAACATGGACATGGATCCTGCTACATGGTCCATTTTTCGCTAAGGTAAGTACCCTAAACTCCTCTTGTATATATCGTTGCATTTTTTCTGTGTTTTACGGTCTAGGGCCCTTTTTCACTTTTTTATCTACACAAAGGACTGTGTGATTTAAGTTTAGGGGAGGACTCTAGGCATCATTTGATCACGTTTTCTTTGTTCTTATTTTTTGTTTTTATGCATTCATCTCGTTTTCTTTGTAAGGCATAAAAAAAACACAAAATTTTTTAGTGTGTCATGCATTTCATATACGATCGAGTCTAGATGCATAGGGAATTATGAGGATTATAACCACTTAAACTTGCTGATTGACTTGCTAGATTCAAGGCCCTAGTTTCTAAGTTCTTTGTTGCATTCCATGGTTGCCTTGAAGTTAAAATTGAACCATGCTAGGAAGGTTTAGCATAAGTCTCATGCCATGATTGAACATGTTTTGATTTGATGCCTATCGTCACTAAGTGATAACCATTAAACTGAATGCTAATTATCATGTCTTTGTATCAATCTAGAGCTTGTGGATAGAACAGAATACTTGGATTATTTTTCCCCTTTACGCTGCTACCTTGTTATCCAAGTAAAATTCCCACCTTGCCACATCTTAACTTCTTTCAAACCATGTATTGCTTGTGTGTGAATGTGAGGCCTATTTTCCGTCTGAACTTGGTATAAGGCGTTAAGTGAGAGCCAACAAAACCATGGTCTAATGTAGTTTCTAGTCCACACTTTTTGGAGCAGACTAGGGCTAGGTGGTTAGCTTAGGTATAGAATGGGAATCACTCGAGTTTAAGCAGAAAAGAATACGAAATGATGTGGAATAAAAAGAGCCAATGGGCGTAGTCAAGGAAGAAAAAGGGCTGAATAAAGCAAGTATATAATAATCTACTGGAAGTCTTGGGAATGCTATTGTGAAAGGTTCTTAGTACAATAAAAAGAGGAAGACTTAAAATGTCTAGATAAGCTGATAACAAAATTGAACCAGAAAAGTGTATTGATAAACTCAAAACCACTAGAAGAAAATTTCGGAAGCCCACCACCTTAGACTAAAAATGAAAGGCTAAAGTTGATGATCCTGTATGGGAAGATATAAAAAAAATGACCAATTGAGGGGGTAACATAAGATCGTTCTCTGGGGTAGATATGACTAGGATGAGACTCATTTTGGGTGCAGCGGGTAGATAAGATCATGGATTTGTATGCATCTATTGGTTCTCACCTTTAGCATTATGCTAAAGTTCAGCCCATTCATGAGTGATCCCTTGTGAACATCACTTTACCAGTTACTGGAAAAAGAGATCATTTTAATCTCTCGACCTGACGCTTGGCCAAACGAGCTCTCTAGTGATGTTTAGACATGATCCACGGTTACTGAACAAATGAATGTTAAGAGGATATGTTGATTTGAATGCTTGATTTGGTTGTGTCTGAGCTTAAATTTAACTGTGATTGTCATGGCTAATGTTTTCAAGTAAGGCTTGTTTGAACTGCACCATTAGAACTCGCAATTAGGACCTTGAATTTTGCATTCGTTTGAGCTTGTTTCCGGTTCTGAGTTCCCGACATTGCAACCTTTTCTCCAGACTAGTGTTACACATTTGCTTGAGGGCAAGCAAGATTTAAGTTTGGGGGAGTTGATATGTATGGTTTTTAGCACATTTTAGGAGTCCCATCATGCTTGAACTAGAGTGGAATAGCGAAGGACAAGGGAAGCACTCGAACTTGTAAGCTAACACTCGAACAAACGCATGTTGCGCTGGAGCTGCATTTCGAGTGTACTGTATCTTGGAACGCAAGGTTTCTTATCATGGACATGATCAGCGTCTGGATCGAGCTTGGCTTCAAGATCCACTGAAGATGTATTTTCTTACTCGGTCGAATTTCACTTGTGTTTGTGCTGATTTTTCTATATACTTCGAGTGAGGATGATTTTTGGGGATCTACCTAGTTTTTGATCGGAGTGATTATTCTTTTTCGTGTTAAGCAGACATTAGCTCTTTGTAATTCCAGAACGAATCTTTCTGATTTGTTTTTACGTTTTATGCAATTCAGTTTTAGGTTCAGTGTTTATTTCAATATTCATTCGACCTTATCATCTATGTTATCCATTATTGATTTCGTGCTTAGCCTTGATTTCATGAGTTCTGAGTAGTTACCTAGGGCTCTTGAAGATGAGTTAGATCAGCGTGAGGCTTAGGTTTTCTAGGTCGCTTGAGGTTAGCATTGTTAGGATCTCTTCTATTTTGGTGCGTTAATTACTAGCTCTATTCTGATCAACTGGAGCTTATTCTGAGACGCTCTAGCATCTCATCGGTGTTTTATAGAGCGTCTGACTGAACCACTTCAGGGATTTACACGCTCGGCTCGAGGGATCGAATGTCCGAGGTGTGAATTGGCTCTAAGCGAGTTGATCATTCATGCCGGGTAGATTATAAAACACCATTGGGGATAGGGTCTGTTAGTAGTCAACTCAAGTTTGTTATCCACGAGAGTGGATTCATTATTATCGTTCTCGCTGCCTAGAGATTAGCTTTATTGAGTGTTGTCAAGCGCCTAGTTGGTCTAAGAGTAACGCTGATCAGTGACGCTCACTTCTCAAGAACCTGTTTTCTTACCTTGCATTAAATTCACTCTTGATATTGCTGCTTATTGCTTCGCCTTAATTTCTTTGTTATTGCTGATTAATTTTTTTACTTTTATCTTAAGTTCGATCAAGGTTGTTAGACAAACCACACTTTGATTGGCTTGAATTAGGATAGTTTACTGCATTCTGAGTGATAACTACACTCCCAGTTGGATTGACACCTATTATACTACACTAACACATTAGAGTAATAGGATTTGAAAACTTGAGTAAAATCCTGTTATCAATGATAAATCGTTCAACAACACCTACAATCGGAACGAATATTGTGGATTCTACAAGAAAGCAGGCCACTCGACTACAAAATGCAAACAGCTATAAGAATTCCTTGATGAGAAGTTTAGCAAAAGAGAATTGGAGGTCTCGGAAGAAGAAACCCAGAGGTACAAAACACAAAAGTGGAAAGAAGTTGAGTAATGAGAAGTCACCTTCAAGTCGGAAAGCCCAAAGGCTGGTGCTTCTGAATTAGCAAAGCGTCAAAAGCCAGAAGGAGACAACGACGGATCTGGCGATCCATGAGTTGTTTTTAGTGTGATCATGGGCGGATTACAGTTTTGCGATGATAATATTCGCTCAATCAAAAAATAGGAGCAAAAAGTAGTTGACTCAGTCAACCAAGAGCCCATCCACGAATGCATGCATGTTGTAGACTCGGTGATAACTTTCACCGCGGAAGCTGTCAAAGGAGTTAGCTTCCCACACAACGATCCCATAGTTGTCAAACTCCGAGTTGCAGACTGTAACATTTCAGAAATTCTCATCGATACTGGGAGTTTGGTAGACCTCATCTTCAAAAAGACTCTTGATAAGATGGCACTGCTAGACGTCAATCTTACACCCATGGACAGAACCTTGACTGCGTTTGATGGAAGCACAATCAACACGATCAGAACGGTGGAATTAGCTATCCGAGTTGTTGGGCTCACGAGATGGATCAAGCTACTTGTTGTAGATAAACCACCCACCTACAACATCATCTTAGGAACGCCTTGAATACACACGATGAAAGCTGTGTCGTCAAGCTATCATCAGTGCATTAAGATTCTGACAAACAAAGGAGTCTACACACTTAAGGGATATCAGAAAATGGCCTGAACTTGCATCATTGCCAGACTCAAGTTAAGAAACAAATCATGCATGATTATGGCATCAATAGGGAGCAAAGCGCTTGTCAAACCTCCCACTTCTGAGAAGCCCGATTAGTCGACTATCAAGCTTGTTAACATCGACTTGTCCGATCTGACAAAGTGCATGAGCATCAGAATCGACCTAAGCAAACCCATCAAGGAAAAGCTAATATGGCTCCTTGAAGAGAATGTGGCTACGTTCGCATGGAAACCAAGCGATATGCCAGGAATCGATCCGACAATCACAAGTCATAGGCTAAATGTTGATCCAACGTATAAGCCGATAACGCAAAAAACAAGAAAGCTCGGGCCAAAAAGAACAAAGGCCGTGATCAAAGAAATAAAAAAGCTGATTAAAATCAGGTCAATCACCAAAATTCAATACCCAGAATGGCTGGCCAATCCGGTAGTCGTTCCTAAAAACAACGAAAAGTGGAAAGTCTGTGTAGATTTCACCGATCTCAATAAGGCCTATCCAACGGACAGTTACCCACTACCAAATATCGACCGAATTGTCAAAAAACAATAGGAATGAGCTTCTCTTGTTTATGGATACCTTCTCGGGATACAACCAGATCCCAATGCATCCTGATGACATGGAAAATATATCATTCATCACGGAGCGAGGAACTTATTGTTACATAGTAATGTTATTTGGGCTGCAGAATGCTGGAGCTACCTATCAGAGCCTCGTAAATAAAATGTTTGCTGACCAACTTGTACAAACCATGGAAGTATATATTGACGACATGCTAGTGAAGTCGTTGAGGACAGAAGACCATATCGACCATTTGGCCCATTGCTTCAAAACTCTAAATGAATATCAGATGAAACTCAATCCGGCAAAATGCACCTTTGGTGTTACATCAGGGGAATTCCTCGGATACATAGTCACTCAATGAGGATTCGAAGCAAACCCAAAACAGGTCACAGGAATTCAAGAGCTACCTTCTCCAAAGAATAAACAAGAAGTTCAAAGATTGACAGGATGGATCGCCACCCTAAATCGCTTCATATCGCGCTCGATAGACAAGTGTCTCTTGTTCTACAACTTATTGCGTGGAAATAAAGAATTCAAATGGGACAAAAGCTGCAAGAATGCCTTCTCCAAACTGAATTAATATCTTTCAACCATTGATACAGTGAAAGCAAGAACATAGTGAATCACTGTACTTGTACATCGCGGTTTCCACCTTGATAGTTAGTGGTGTACTAGTTCGAGATGACAGAGGAACTCATTATCCAATCTTTTATATCAGCAAGTCATTGAACGGAGCCGAGTCTCGATATCCAACTACAGAGAAATTTGCATTAGCAGTGGTTACCTCAGCAAGGAAGTTACGCCCTTACTTCCAATCGCACACCATCATAGTTAACGAATCACCCGTTGCGGACAATACTGCATAGTCCAAACCAGTCAGGACGATTAACGAAGTGGGCAATCGAGCTGAGCGAGTATGATATTGAATTCAAAGGACATACAAGCGAAAAATCATAAGTCTTAGCCGACTTCATAATCGAGCTATCACAAGATCTAGAGCCTCTAGGCTTGGAAGAAGACCAAATGTGGAAGATCTACGTGGACAGATCTTCCTCACAACATGGCTCAGGAGTGGGAATCGGGCTAGAAAGTCCCACAGGAGAAAAGTCTTGGAACAGTCTTTCTGTCTTGCATTCTCACTTCAAACAACGAAGCAGAGTACAAGGCGTTAATTGCAGGAATAAAATTGGCTAAAGAAGTCGGGGCCACTAACATCAGTTGTTACTGCAACTCTCGACTCGTTGTCAATCAAGTAAACAGAGGGTACGACAAAAGAACGACATAATAGAAGTGTATCTCCGCATGCTAAAGGAGGTAACCAAGGAGTTGAGATTTTGAATCAGCAAAATCCCAAGGTCCGAGAACACATCTGCCAACGCCCTCGCCGCTCTTGCATCCACAACAGATCCCGTCCAACAACGGATCCTCCCGGTAGAAAACATAGATAGGACAAGCATAAGTCTACCAAAGGGAGATATAAAACTAGTCTCGACAATAGATGAAGTCCGAGAAGGTTCCGATTCCAAAATGACAGACACAGAACATAACACTGAATAGAAAGTAGACTGGCAGGACGAAATCCTAGCATATATCATCGACGGCGAAACCTCAGAAGACAGATGGGCTGCACACCGTCTAAAATCAAAGAGCGCTTTCCACACAAAAATCAGTGTAAAACTTTATCGGAGAAGTTCGAACAGAGTCTTTCTTACATGCGTTCACGGCAACAAAGTCAACGAAATCATCAAGAAAACGCATAATGGAGAAGGAGGAAACCACAACAGTGGTTGAACACTCATTAAAAATATTAGGACACTCAGCTACTATTGGCCAACCATGTCAAGGACTATGCCGAGTACACTACCAGATGCGACAAATACCAAAGACATAGGCACATTATCCACGCTCTAACCAAGGAGTTAACATCTGCAATAATGTCTTATCCATTCATGTGATGGACAATGGATATAGTCAGGCCGTTACCAGCATCCCGGCAGAAGAGGTTCATGCTCGTAATGACTGACTACTTCTCAAAGTGGATCGAAGCAGAAACTTACTCCCAGATCAAGGATAGAGATGTCATCAAATTTATATGGAAAAACATCATCTGTCGCATGGTCTCCCATACGAAATCATAACGGATAACGGATCCCAATACATCTTGGCCAAATTTACTAACTTTTACGCAAGATGGAATATTTGAGTGAGAAAATCAACACCTCAAAACCCACAACGTAACGGTCTGGCAGAGGCCACAAACAAATAAATCCTTAATGGTCTAAAGAAGCGACTTTCTGAAAAGAAAGGAAGTTGGGCTTCCAATTTAGAAGGAGTGTTGTGGTCACATCGGACAACAACCCGATGATCTACCGAGCGAACTCCATTCTCTCTATCTCACGGAATGAAAGCAATGGCTCCACCAGAAATTGCAGTGCCAACTCTGTGCCACGAACGTCTTTTCGAAAACAAATAGGCAAATAACAATGCTATGGAAAATGGCATTGAGGAGTTGTAGAGGAAAGCGACGAAGCCCTCCTCCGAGTACAAAATTATCAACAACAAGCCGTAAAGTACTACAACAAGAAAGTACGCGGACGACACTTTGCTGTCGGGGATCTTGTACTTCAAAAAGTGTTCAAAAACACGGCCAAAATCAATGCCGGGAAACTTGGTGCCAATTAGGAAGGGCCACACATTATTTTCGAAGTCGTCAAACCAGGCGTCTACAAAATCGCCACCATGGAAGGAGTTCTGATTCCTCGAAGTTGGAATTCCATAACCTTAAAGCAATATTACTACTAGCAAATCGCTTTCTCGACGAACTAAATTTGTCACTTAACGCATTACTATCTACTTCATTAGTTATGTAATGAGAACTAGGTCTTGGCTTGATCCCTTCGGGGTACATAGATAGCCTTCGGGTCCAGCTAGAACTTCATAAAAATATTTTTTTGTCGTAAATCGGCATTACAAAAGATGGGATTACACCCTATATATTTAAGAGTCATAACCCAAGATAAATTCTCGCAAAATCTAAATTATCTTTTAAGCTAAGTCTTAAACCCTCGCCGAGCTCAACCTCGAAACACTTATTAAAAGTAAAGAAATTTTGCCAAATTCTAAACTTCAAAAATCCATGACTAGAACCTAGTCCTTATCTTAAATGGCGAGTTCTAAACTCGCCGAGCCTAACCTCAAAAAACTTACAATCATTGAGTCTAAAACCTTAAAACGGTCTTTGACAAGACAGATCATATCATTATTTAAAGCTGAGTCTTAATCTCGCCGAGTCTCTAAAGTCTTGCTTTTATTCTAAGCCGAGTCTTAACCTCGCTGAGTCCCTAAAATCTCGCTCCTATTTTAAGCCGAGTCCTAACATCGCCAAGTCCCTAAAGTTTCGCTACTATCTAAAGCCGAGCCTTAATCTTGTCGAGTCCTTGAAATCTTGTTCCTACTAAAGCTAGGTCCAAATCTTGCCGAGTTTTAAAAATATCGCACGACATCTAAACCTCGCACCGTTATAAGACGAGGCAATTAATCAGTCAAAGCTAAAGATCCTAAAAATCTCAATACAAACAAATATGCAAAAAATATCCAAACAAAATAAAATTTAGTGTTTTACAAACTCTCCACGTTAGAGTAAGAGTCATGTCTTTTCAAAAAAAAAAAAGGAAACGAGGGTCGATTCGCGGCATCAGTCCCAGCTGTCCTGACAATATCTCCCTCCTTACTCATCAAGTCAGCTATCTCGGCAGTCTATAAAAATATATATATTTGTTTGAACCATGCCTGTCAAAACTCTGAACTGGAGCAGACACAATTTCAACACTAACATGTGGACAATCCCTAGTCTTGGGATCAGCTACCTCATTGGGTCATCCCTAAAAGACAGCACCTCATTCCAAGCCAGAGGCGTCTCCTCCACGAGAGACGACTCGCAGAACTCAAGAGATGGAGGAATCAAGTCATTGGGGTCCAAATGAACGACTTTCTCGTTGTTCACATCCTCCTTAGCTTTCGCAAGACCCAAAGTCCC
The DNA here is from genome assembly GCA_900406435.1 of Lepidium aucheri. Lineage (NCBI taxonomy): Eukaryota > Viridiplantae > Streptophyta > Magnoliopsida > Brassicales > Brassicaceae > Lepidium > Lepidium aucheri. The sequence continues at coordinate 14,341 of OVBA01003485.1, read as the reverse complement.
AAACGTGATAACCTCTGATTTGAGTGGGACTTGATCATTTAACATTCGTTGTAGGAGGGCATTGTAACGTTTCATAATGGCGAATGCCAGACGGTTGTTGAGAGTGAAAGCCGAGAAGTCAAAATGATCCGAGATCCTTTTAAAACGTTCGCCCAAAGACACTGAATTGAAGCAAAATTAGAACATCAGAATCATAGAGAGCAAAAAATTATTATATAGAAAAATATACAAACTAACCCCTTGAGTTTTCAACGCCATCTTGGAGAGAAGTGATCATGGCTTTATGCTTCTCAGCAGCCTGAAAAGCCGCATCTCGAAGGGCGAAAGCGGACTCGGAAGCATCTTTAAGACCAGAGATCTCTTTATCAAGTTTCAAATGCTCAACCTTAAATTCTGACGAAACTCGAGAAAGGTTAGCCTGAACTGTAGATAAAGAAGACTTTGCTTCCGCCAACTCCTGCCGAGACTCCTCTAATTGTTCAAGAACATCGTCAAGCTGACGAGAGTTCCCAGTATTAGCAGCCATCATCTTCTCCTTTTCAAGGAGAACCGAGTTCACCTGAGCAATGAACTGGGAAAAAAAGAGCGAATCAGTATTACAAGTTAGAGTCAAGCAAAGAGAAACCAAAACAAACAAAGGAAAAACAGTATGGTTACCCAGAATGCTGATTTAGCCGTTTCAACATACTCCTTCTTATTGTGCATCTCGAGGACAAGGGGACATCCTCAATAGTGTTCTTAAGGAAGCGCATCAAGTCAGCCCCTCCTAGCTCAGAGTCCTTGATAGGAGTCGACTCCTCCAAGGCATACGAAAATTGAAAATATCCTCAGGATTTACTCCTCTTATGTAAGGAGACTTCAAGAGGAGGGGATGACTCCTTGTGTTTGGCTGTCTTTTTCCAGGAAGAATTGACAGCAACTTCCCGACCTGAAAAAAGTTAAAAAAAACCTAAATTGTCTTCCCTACCAAGATATTCCTAAGAAAGAGGGAAGTTCATCAAAGAAGAATATCATTGGCGGCAGACTCGGAGGCCGTCTTCTTCATCTCGGCCTTTCTAATTACCAAGGAGCCCGAAGGAGATTTCAGGGATTCCGAACCCTTGCTCTTAACTAAAGATTTCGACTTCTTTCTAGTGGAAGCCGGAGAGCTAGCGGAATCTCTATTATCCTTCTCAGAAGGACTGGTCGAGGCTTCAAGAACAGGTGCAACTTCAGTAGCTGGTGCATCCTCAACATCAACCTTTTGAGACTCCGAACTAGTATTAGCCTCAAAAACAACAACACATGGCTTAATGGCGGCCAATTCCCCTTTCAAAACGGAATCTAGGGAACGATGAACAATGGCCTCATCTAAGGGGGCCGAGGAAGTTCCTAAAACAGCATCCAAACTGTCTAGGATGTTGAGCATTTTTAAATCATCCACCCCCATGTTGATGTCAAGAACCCCATGAAAAGGAAAGAGAATCGATCAAAATCAAGGTTGAACCAATATCAAGAAGAGAAGAGGCAAGTGATGTTAATCACCTCTTTGGTAATGAGAAGTTGTCCTTTGGAGAAGTCATGCGGGTAGAAGCTTCCAATCAAGATGAGGAGTGCTGAAAAGACGGTTCCAGAGCTCTCGATAATTATGCAACAAGGAACGATGTTTCACTGCAAAAGAATGAATGAGCTAAACTACGAACCAGAAATAAATAATCTGGCAAGTCATAAACGGACACCTACGAATCTACCACGAGTTCTCTTCCAAGTAGAAAGAAATTTCAACGGCCTTGTTAAACGAAAGACATCGCTAGGACAAAAAAATAGCGAGCCTTCCATTTCAAAACCTTGGAAGCCGGGTTATCTAAAAACCGGTTCCCAGATTTCGAACGAGCAAAATAAGTCCCCTCAGAAGACTTGCAAATTTCTGTCAATTTTTCGTAAAATAGAGGCAAAATGTTGATTCCTGCCTCACTTCCAATAATCAGAGACCCAACGATATTGGCGACTCCAGCAGCCCCAAGTTGAGTCACGGCAATTTTCCGAACATAACAATATCGAGGCAGCAGATCCAAGATCGAAAACAATATTGTAGTTTATATGAACCACCAATCGTAAATCACAATTAAACCCTCGGAGGGTTCCACGGACGAGAATTGGAATCGACACTGATCTCGATATCCTTCATCTGAGGACACATCAAAAAAACTTATCTAGCCTCCTCGAGTTAATGATAAACAGACCGATATAAGACTACCATGCCAATCACCTTAGCCCTCATCGGGACTATCCACGAAGAACATCTCGACATCTTCTTGTGTACGAAAGATGGACTAGAGTCGACAGATTCAGAACTTGAACTAGAACTAAAACTATCCCTTTCCATCACGGCAAAACCAGCTAGAAAATAAAACAACTCAGCAAAAGTAGAGAGAGAAAGAGGAAAGAGAAAGTTACCTCGTAATTCTTGGTTGAAAGTAAAATTGCAGAGAGAACTGAAGCACTATTTATAATAAAGATACAGAAGCCGAGTCGGTAATAATGATGATTCGCGTAAAATCGAGGTAATTGTTTAAATGACCCACTGGAAAATTAACACGTGGATCGAAGATTCTAGAAGATGAATCAACCTTTCCAACTCAGAAATTCGGCACTAGAATTTTCTGAGTCTGGGGTGGACAATTGTTGGAGGTGGATCCGAGATCCTACTTTGGTCCACCAAAAACAACGGGTCGAATATAAAAGAACCACCCGGTTGCAAGCACTAAGTCTTCAACACGGATAAGAAATTCGACTCCGCAAAATGTTTCGTCTCGGAAAGTTCCACGAACCTGAAGAGAAATCGGATTACACGTCAGCATACAATAAACGGAAGTTTTCCTATTCCGATATGAAAAATTCCGAAAATCTAGCAGAATCTTAACATATTCAGTCTTATCAACAAGATTTGTAAATCTTCTTTTATTTTCTACACATATAAACCGTCTCTATAAACTATAAATAGAGGCACAATCTTTCCGTAAGGGGGATCTTCTTTTTCGACATCCAAAGTTTAATAAGAACAACAATTCGGCATTCACCTGTCTTATTACTCAGTTAACTAAGCTCTTACTCCTGTTCAGACCCACAAGTGTCCTTGCCCATTCTTCCCCGCTCTTTTAGTAAGGAACCACCGTTTTAGCACCAACAGTGCTAATCCCGGTTCCAACACAACCTAAATGAATAAAATTTGAAAAACTATCAATCCCACGTTATAACGCGGGTATAATCCTAGGTTTATATATTAAAGCAAGAGACACTTTTATTTTGACCGTGTTATAAACTTTAGGATAAATCTAGTCTATGCTTCATAACAACTCTTTAAAAATAGGATCAATGTGGTTTTGTTACAGATTTTTATATAAAAATTAAAACTTAATAGAAAAATTCTAAAAACCTAAAATTGAATAAAAAATATTTTGATTACAAATTTGGTTATTGGTTCGGTTCTGGTTTGGTTTTTGATTGGATTTTCTTGATACATAGATTTAGTATGCATTCTGGTATTTTGTCAGGTTCGGTTTATCTAATGGTGTTTTAGTTATTTTGATTTGAGACATATTCATATATTTTATTTTTAAGATATAGTTTGTTACAGTAAAAATCGAGTTCGGATCATGTATTTTTATATAAAAATTTAAAATTTGAAAAAGATTTAAATAAAAAAATCTAAAATTTGCTTCTTGATTGGTTCTATATCGGGTTTGAGTTCAATTTTTTTTAAAAATATATATAGGTTTAGGACCTATGGAATGTTTTGCCGGATTTGCTTTGTATTAGATTCTTCTAATTTAGGTTGATTTTGGTTCGGGTTTTGGGCCACTAGAACAACATTTCGAAAACAATATTCAAAATATCAATACAAATCTAAGAACCAAATAAACACGAATAAAAAAAACAATCAAATCACACGCTAGAGCGTGAATTGAATCCTAGTTTTAAATGAAATACAATAACAAATCCATTGAAATCCATACTCAAATCAAATCTATACTTAAATCCATAACTTTGAATAAGGAGTGCATTTAATTAGTATTTTTAAATTACTTAACCAATAACACATGATTTTGAATGAAGCTTTTAGAATTGCTGATTGAATAACACATGAGTTGAATAAAAATTTTTAAATCAATATTTGAATAACACATAATTTTATTAGAATTTACAAATCCATTAAAATCCATCGGAGAATTTACAAATCCATTAAAATCCATCCTCCGATGAACCCTCCTCCTTAGTGTAATCCCAACTTTATTAATTTATATAGGATTTACTTTAAGCACTTTCTTAATTTACTTCGCTTGGTGAAAAGATACCAATTTTGTTTGAAATCCGCAAATGAAGTGTCACCACCATTCAAACCCTGTATATACAGAAGACGAATCCAAACATACCTAGAAACTATGCAATACAAAGTTGTAATGATGTTTTGTGGTGAATTGTATTTAAAATAATCAAATACGCAAAACCGCAGAGGGAGTGCGTTCATACATATCTCCAGCCCTGCCATGATCCATGAGAGTTCAGTACTTAGCCTTTACTTTTAACTTTGCTTCCTCCAACCAAAGAGTAGAATGTAAAAAGCAATTTTAATAGAGTACGTTGAAAAGCTGCTTGACTATAGAAATCACTAATCTTTTTAAATTTACGTAAATTTCCGGAGTCTTATGGAAGAAAGAGCTTCTTATGTATATTCTAAGCTTACCGATTGCTGTTGTTCACAAGAACTAGGTAGAGTGGGTCGAGAGGAGAGAGACGTAATAACTGCACGACAATGGCTACGCTCGTTCCAAAGCTGACAAAAGATTCAATAAAACATGAATGAAAAATATCCGTTAGTCATCAAGAGTTAAGATTTGTGAGAGAAATTGTACCTGCCAAGACCTATCAATAGAGCAACCCAGAGAATCCCAACGATCCAACTAGATTCTTTATAGACAATCCAAACCTGAAATAAACGAGAGTAATTGACTTGTGTTCAAGACTTGCCTTTGAAGAATTTGTAGTAAATCATAAGGAGCAAGAGATACTTCAGTTTTGGGACTTACTGATAAAACAGCAACATTAATGTAGAAGTTAACCAATAAAACCACCATCCACCTGTGGAAAATTTAGCCAATAAATATAGCAACTCGAGGAACAGATGATTCAAATACAAACAGGCAGAAGGAAAATAAACTCACGGGTATAGAAGCTCCATGTGGAAAGGAGAACCATAAGTCGAGCAAGTGTAAATCAATGCTCCTAGCATCAAACATCCTAAGGCACCAAACACAAATCTTGCAGTAACAACTAGTGACTTCTTGTCTCTCAAACCCACACCGTCCCTAAAAAAACATATTAACATCATTGATTTAGTAGTCAACAGTTCCCACTAAATACACAAGAAGGAAGCAATCAATCAGATGTTCAAACAAATAAATCTAGCAGATATGATTCTCCAATGAAACTTTATGTGCAGAGACTGATTTGAATGAATTCCTGCTTGCAAATTACTGATAATATCAATGATTAAACAGATAGTAATTATGCTGAGCTAACAATAGAGAAGAAAAAGTAAAAGGAAATGGAAACACATACTTGATTGAATCTCGCAGTAACAAATAGTACATTGGATCTTCTGAAGCTTCTTGAGTTGTCAGTTTGAGAAGTTGCAGAAACACATACACACAGGTCGTGAGGCTTGAAACCAAAAGACCAAAAAATTACAACAAAATTGAGCATCATTTCATATGGACCCAATTGATCTTTTTGTGATCTTAGTTCAGAATTCAGAAAACAATATACCTGCCAAATACTATGAGCAAAATGGCCCAAAGTATTGAACCAAACCATGTCGATTCCTTGTACACTATCCAGACCTGAATTCAGAACAAATGACAAAACAATTCTAAAAGAATATTCAAAATTGAAACAAGTAAAGGTTCATCGAAAATTTGGAAGAATAGACATACCGCAATAGGTACAACGTTAATGTAGAAATCCAAAATTGTTGTAGTGAACCATCTGACAAGCATAAGGAACGAACATGAGCAAACACGGAATGTGAAGCACATAATGATCTATGTGTGCAAATTAAAATTCAGGTTTTACGGTGTGAAGACATCTCCACGATCAGGTAAGGGAAGACCATCGGTAATGATGGTATAGACAAGCGTCGCGAACATCACGCAAAACATCACCGGTAAAAACAGTTTTAGTCCGTTAACTAAACTAGCCGTCGCCATTGTATACGCAGAGACGTGAGAGAGTGGCGAGAGAAAGAGAAGTCGAAAAGATTAAAGACGATGATCAAGATTCAACTGAATTCCAAGGAGCTAAATAAGTGGGAAGGGAAGTGCCACGTTGTTCACTCAACCACCTGATTACTTTTAACTGAATTTTTCCTAGCTTGAACCGGTTTAGAGCGGTTCAACCGGAACCGTTAGGATCCATTACATAAGATGAGAATTGAGAAAGATAAAAATGGTACATTGTTATAAATATATATATTTTATATAGCCTTATAGGTCTTATAAATATCTCTATTTCACCGTCGGGTTGAAATTATTGATGATAAGAAGAAACACAAAACAATGATGCAAATTCTCTCATTTCCTCTCGTCGACTCACTAAAAAGATTACTATTCACAATATAATAATTAAATATTATTATAATTGGTAAATAGGAATTTTATAACACGTAATCAACACGATTAGTCTCGCATCGAAGAAACGTAAAATTTAATTTTTGTCAAGTTTACTTTTATACTTTGTTATAATAGGTAACTAGGTCCCATAAATATATGATGTATATTTTAATTTAGTTTATATGATATTATAATAGTCAAAATGCTGTGTGGATGATTCCTCCCCATACAAATATTTTTTTTTTCGGGATGATAAGTATTGTTTATCCCAAACTGATCGATATAGTCGACATGCCATATGCATAATTTATTCACCATATTTAAATATTAATTTTGGAATTATACGTGCTGCCTTTTCCGAATCAATCGTTAGATAAGCTATGTTTTTACGATCATGATGGTATATTTTAATTTAGTTTATATGATGTTATAATGGTCAAAATGTTGTGTGGGTGATTAGCTCCCATACGAATATACTTTTGTTCGGGATGATAAGTATTGTTTACCCCGAACTGATCGATATGGTCGACATGCCATATGGATGATTTATCCACCATATTTAAATATTAATTTTAGGATGATAGGCTCTGTCTTTCCCGAATCAATCGTTAGATAGGCTATGCCTTCACGATTATGATCATGTGGTATACTATGTCTCATCATATCAATATCTTCAAATGTCCAGAAGACATTTACAAACTGTTCCAGAAGAAAAATAAAATAATAAAATGTCTCGAAGACGTTTACAAAAACGTTCTTGAAGAACGATAAAATAATATAAATAAATAAATTTGTTCCAGAAAAACAAATCAAAATAAATTTGTCCACAAGACAAATAAATAAGAATAAATTTGTCCCTGAAAAACAAATAATGAAAATTTTATCCTGAAGACAAATAATATATTCTAAAATTATTGTTATTTTAATATTGTAATTAATTCCGTAATCATGTTATTATTGGCAAATATTTATTTTGATAAATTTATCATTGGATATATTTTCTAACGGTTATTAAAAAATATTAAAATTATTACACATATACTTTTCTAATGGCTCTAATCACTATTCCCAACGGCTACACACTAACCTTCTCAATCTATAAATTCACTTACCTTTCATTCATTTTCATCACAGATTTTTCTCTATCTTCTAAATTCTTTTTTAAATTTTATAATGTCTATTTTATTTTTAATTTTTTTTTTTAATATTAATATTATCCGTTTCTATCATTTTTGTGTAAGAATTTTCTCAAAGTGATTTTATTAAGACCATGATTCTTTTTACTTATGCATTTTTCTTATTTGCAAGTGCTTGTAAAATTTATTTTTATAGATTTTAAATAATATTATTTTTATGTTGAATAATAAAATTTATTTATTACATTATTATGCAGAAATCATGTCAAATTTGGCTAAACTAGAGATCACTGCACTTGATATATTTATATAAGATGAGTAGTTGCAGTAAAGCTACATTTGAAAGGAAAATGATTAACTGATACTATCGATAAGTCCAAAAAGACTCCTTAAGAGGCCAAAGCTAATGCCATGATATTCTTATTGCGCTTTATCCATGACAGTTTAAATAATAAATATATAACAAAAAAAAATCCTGCAGATCTCTGGCAGTCACTCAAAGACAGGTTTTATCACCAAAAATACGTAATTCTACCAAAAGCAAAATATGAGTGGTTGAACTTCCGGTTCCAAGATTACAAAAATGTAAGCGAATACAATTCTAAACTATTTAGAATCACCTCCAGAATAATGTTATGTAGAGAAAAGATCACTAACTATGACATAATCGATAGAACTCTCCAGACATTTCATCCTAAAAATGTTATTCAGCAACAGCAGTACCAGGCAAATGAATACAAAAAGTATTTAGACTTAATGCATGTTCTCCTCGTGACAGAGCAGAACGATGAGCTGGTAATGTTAAACCATTGATCTTGTCCAACTGGGTCTGCACCATTCCCAGAAGCGAATATTGCATCCACAAATTATAATAATTATAATGGATGTGGACGCGGTCGGAATAATTACCGTGGTCGTGGAAGAGGAGGATATGGTCATGGAAATGGACGCGGACAAAACAGAAAGTATCACACTAATAATTATGAAAGAAATAATCAAAAGTCAAAAGGAAAAGAAGTTGATAATAAGCAACACGAAAATCATTACTATAGATGCGGCATGAAAGGAAACTAGTCACGTACCTGTCGTACGCCGAAGCATTTTGTCCATATTTATCAAGAGCTGCAAAAGAAAAAGGAAAAACAAAAGGAAACCAACTTCCTATATATGGTCAAGCTAGACCCTTCTTTAATAATGAAGTTGGACCTTCTTTTGACAACGAAGCCGGACCTTCTTTTAACAATGAAGTTGGACCTTCTCTGGAAAATGAAGTTGGAGTTCCACTTGATAGTATAGATACTAATAATTATCTCGATGTAGCTGATTTTGCTGTTGATTCTGTAGACATAATCGAAAATCAAAATAATTAAAATCTTCCTGAAAAAGAAAGTATGACATGATGTAAAATTAGTTCTGCTTAAGAAAGAAAATCATATGTTGTTACTATCTTGTATTTGTTTGTAAAATAGTTTCTCTAAGATAGTTTTTGTAAATAGTTTCTATTGTAATATAAAGTTTGATATTAACGCAGCTTTTTATGAATATTTTAAAATCAGAAAATATTGAAATTCGGAAACAAGGATGGAGATATATGTCTGACAGATAGTACTACAACACACGTAATACTAAAGATAAAAATTATTTTTCCACCCTTAAAATAAACATTCTGCCGGAAACGTGAATACTATATCAGATGATGAAAAAATTATTATAGGCTTCGCAAGAGCTTGTTTATCAAAGCCAAGGGGAACAAAATTTGAGATAGATAATGCACTATATTCCCCCAAATCTTGTAGAAATTTGTTGAGTTTCAAAGATATCTGCAGAAATGGATATCACATAGAAACAATGAATAAAAATGGTGTTGAATTCCTTTGCATTACATCAGTCAATTCAGAAAAAAATGTATATTAGAACAGCTGCCAGCTTTATCTTCTGGAATATATTTCATAAATATAAATATGATTGAATCATATGTAGAGTAAATCCGAAGTTTACATGTACATTCAAAATCTGGCATGAACGTCTAGGACACCCTATTTCAGTCATGATGCAAAAAATTGTGAAAAATACAAATGGTCATTCGCTGAAAAACTAGAAAATTTTTTGATCAAAATAATTTTTGTGTAATGCTTATTCTCTTGGAAAACTGATAACTCGGTCATCACCAGCCAAGTTGGGAATAAATCTCCAATGTTCTTATAAAGGATACATGGTGATATATGCGGACCTATCCACCCACAATACGGGCCATTTAGATATTTTATGATAATAATTGACGCATCTAGTAGATTGTCACATGTGTGTCTATTGAGCACACAAAATATTGCTTTCGATAAATTGATTGCCAAAATAATCAGGTTGAAAGCACAATTTCCTGATTATATAACAAAGAAAGTAAGACTTGATAACGCTGATGAATTCACTTCACAAGCCTTCAATGACTATTGTATATCACTCAGAATAGATATTGAACATTCAGTCCCGCATGTTCACACACAAAATGGCATGGCTAAGTCTTTAATTAAACGGTTACAGATTATTGCTACACCGTTAATAATGAGAACAAGACTCCCAATTTCAATATGGGGTCATGCAATTTTGCATACTGCGACACTAATTCAAATAAAACCGAGTGCATGTCATATATACTCCCCATTAGAATTAACATATGGTCATAAGCCAGATATATCTCATCTCCGTGTTTTTGGATGTACCGTTTATGTCCCTATAGCACCAGCACAAAGAAAAAAAATGGGAGCACAAAGGAGATTGTGAATATATATCGGGTATACATCACCAAGTATAACTCGGTATCTGGAACCAAAAACTGGTGATATGTTTATGGCACGATTTGCCGATTGCTATTTTAATGAAGATGAATTTCCAGAGTTAGGGGGACAAACTAAAAACATTCCAAAAGATATTACATGGTGCACGCCATCATTGTTGCACCTTGATCCTCCTACAAATCAACGTGAAGTGGAAGTTCAGAAGATTGTGCATTTACAAAATATGGCAAATCAGATACCAGATGTGTTCATCGATACAAGAAAGGTACCTAAATCATATATACACGTTGTGAATATTCCATCAAGAGTTATTGTTCAGGACGAACAAAATGATCGAAATATAGCAAATGAACCTAAGGTTCAGTTGAAAAGGGGGAGACCAATGACATCAAAAGATAAGAATCCCCGAAAGAAAAAGAAATTGGGAAAGATAAATAAAAATGGTCCAGAAGAACCAAATCATACAGAGAAAAGACCTAAAAACGAAAGTAAAGAAAACCATGAAATTTCCATCACCTATGCCCAAAACGGAAATATTTGGGTTAGAAACAAAATAGAAGATGATGATGGAATTTTCTCATTTTCTGTATCAAAAGAAATTGATAATGAAAATGATGATCCAGATCCAAAATCCATACTAGAATGTCAGAAAAGACCTGATTCGGAGAAGTGGAAAATAGTCATGACAGCTTAATTGAACTCCCTCAATAAAAGAAAGGTTTTTGGACCTATTGTCACAATGCCTGAACACATTAAACCTGTTGGATATAAATGGGTTTTTGTTCGTAAAAGAAATGAGAAAAATGAGGTAACAAGGTCTAAAGCCCGACTTTTGCCCAAGATTTTTCTAAAAGACCGGGAATTGATTATGAGGAAAATATTCCCCGGTAATAAATGCAATTACCTTCAGATTTTTGATGAGCCTAGCGGCATCTAAAAATCTAGAAATGCATCTAATAGATATTGTGACAGGTTATCTATATGGATCACTTGATAATGAAATATATATGAAAATCCTAGAAAGATTATAGATACTTGATGTATTGAGTTCGAAATCAAAGAAAATATGTTCAGTCAAATTACAACGATCACTTTACGGATTAAAACAATCTGGATGCATGTGGTATAATCGCTTAAGTGAATATTTGTTGAGTAAAGGATGTACCAACGATGCGGTATGCCCTTGCGTATTTATTAAGAAATCTATATATGGGTTTGTGATAATTGCTATATATGTTGATGACTTGAACATATTTGGAACTCAAAAAAAATTTATGAGACAAGAACTCATATGAAGAAAGAGTTTGAAATGAAAGATCTTGGAGAGAAAAAATTCTGTCTTGGACTCCAGATCGAGCATCTTCGGAATGGAATTTTCATACATCAATCAAATTATACAAAAAGGATCTTAAAACGCTTTTACATAGATAAAGCGACTCTTTTGAGTACTCCAATGGTCAATAGATCACTTAATATCGATAAAGATCCATTCTGATCTTGTGAAGATAACGAAGAGGTATTGAGACCTGAAGTACCTTACATGAGCGCTATTGGTGAATTCATGTATCTTGCAAATTGCACTAGACCAGATATAGTATTCGCTACTAATCTACTTGCAAGATACAGCTCCTCACCTACGCGCAAACACTGGAATGAAATAAAACATATATTTTGTTATCTCCAGGGAACAGTTGATTTGGGATTAATTTTATAATAGAAATTCTAGTTTCGATTTAGTTGGTTTTGTAGATGCTGGCTATTTATCAGACCCACATAAAGCCCGTTCGCAAACCGGATAAGTATTCACCTTTGGAGTCATTGCAATTTCTTGGCGCTCTTAAAAGCAAACTCTAGTTGCTACCTCCTCAAATCATGCAGAAACGATTGCACTTCATGAAGCATGTAGAGAATGTGTATGGCTCAGATCCATGACTCAACACATACAAGAAGCAAGCCGAACAGTCATAAATAAAGAGCCAACAAAAGTGTTTGAAGACAATGTTGCTTGTGTCGCCCAACTCAAAGAAGGTTATTTCAAGAGCGACCGAACGAAGCATATTCCCCTAAGATTTTTCTCTTATACACGAGAACTCGAGAAAAATCAAGAAGTAAATATTCAATATATCCGTTCAGCAGACAATGCAACAGATATGTTTATGAAGGCGCTTCCCACGACAACGTTCAACAAACATGTTCACAGTATCGGGATGCGTCAATTACAAAATGTATGATATTCATTATTTCAGGAAGAGATTATGTCACTATACTTTTTTTCTCTCATCATAGTTTTTATTCTACTGGGTTTTTCCATAATAAAGTTTTTAATGATGTAGTGCATAATACATAAAACAATATAGGTAACTAAGGAGGAATGTTATAAATATATATCTTATTATATAAAGAAGGGTTTCTCAAAGTTAATAATTAACAGGATTCTTCCACGTATAGAATCTAATGATCACAAAAATTTAGGTGATATATTTAAAAAATTTAAAAATCTTATTATATACAAAAGGTTTTCTCAAAGTTAGTAATTAACAGGATTCTTCCACGTGTCAAATCTAACTAGCACAAAAATTTTGGTGATATATTTAATTCTTTTAAAAAATTAAGATAATCATAACTATATCACAAAACATATATATATATATATATCTATTTGAAATTCTATTATATGAAAAAACCGAATCCTAACATAAAAATAAATCTGATTATATAAAATTGAGTTTCAAAATTTAGTAATTAATAATAATTAAATATTATCGAAAATGTAATATGTATATATATCAAAAGATTTCATAAAACTCATGCATCGTCCATATATAATATTTTAGCCTTATAGATGTTATAATTATCTATACTGTAAATATCTCTATTTCACCCCTCTCATCTATTATAAATAGAGAAATTGCACTAAATGACAGCATTAGTTTTCTAAATTAGGTGACTTCAAGCCCTATGATTATAGACATCTGTTCACTATCATATATCCTTTTTTTCCCTTGTACAAAATATAGTTTTATATTTAAAAGAATATCTTTATTTTTTTGGCATCATGCATTTGGACAAAAAAAAAGAGAATGTCTAAAGAGAGAAGAAGAAGCACAACACTTTTTAGTTTATAAAGCGACTGTTCATTATCCACCCCCCAAAAATTGGTTCTTCTTTCTCGCCGCAATACTCTCCCCAACAACTGTAGCCCCTCTTCTCTTTTCCACAAACTGAATCTCAATTCCCCCCCCCACCCGCTAAGTCGCACTCCATCTCGCCATACCACTGTAAGTTTTAGCAATGCAATTTCTCTTCTATTTAATCGCCAACGACATTGTACTATAGCGATTGGAACCCTAGTCGTGAGTCGATTTGGGTTCCCCTTGTAAGCTTTCCCCCATTTATGAATGTCGCTGCTGTCGTCTTCTTCCCTCTAACTCCCTGCTTGCGATTAACCTTTATAGGGTTCTTCTATCTACTTTTATGGAGGTTTTTTTTGCGTCGTGTTCGGGAAAATTAGTGGGATTTCTCGTCAATGTCTTGGCCAATTGCAATGTTTACACAATGACTCTTGTTTGTTTTGTTTTGTTTGTTGGTCTAACGGTAATTCCGGTAGTGGGTGTTTGTATGTTGGGTCCCCGAATATGCCGTTACATCTCGACTGTGAAAGTATACCAATATCGGTGTTGGATTTTTGACGATTATAATTGCTTGTGCATGTACGTTTGCATCTTTCTCTATCACGGTGATGGGTTGTTGCTTAACTGCTGTTTGT
>OVBA01003484.1:0-27792 GCA_900406435.1 Lepidium aucheri | reverse complement strand
TATATGAAATTTTGAATAATATATATTTATAAAAAATCATAATTAGATAAGGTATATATCTCTCATCATAATTCTAACAGAAGATAATTATCTAAATACTCTCAAATATTATCTGCTATATATATATATATACATATAAATTATTTGGGAATATTAATTGCTATATATATATATATACATAAACATATAGACAATTTTTCAATACCTTCCAAATTTTCAACCTTTCTCCAATTTAATTTATTGTTTTCGTTTACATCAAGAGCAATCAAAACAAACAAACAAAAATTGTAAAAAATTTAAATTTAATGTGTTATTATTTTATTTTACTATTATTAACTTGAAATCTTATCATCTTATTATATAAAGAAGGGTTTCTCAAAGTTAGTAATTAACAGGATTCTTCCACGTCTCGAATTCAACCATCCAATACTGTGGAGTGTCATATTATAGACAGTTAGGTTTCAAAAGTTAATAATCAAATAGATTCTTCTACATGTCGAATCTTATTATAACCTATTGTATATCAAATTGGATTTCAAAAGTTAGTAACTAAAAAGAATTTTTACATGTGAGATTTTATTATTAAGATGGATTTCAAAATTTATAAATAAATAATTTAGACATTATTCAAAATATATATCAAGCATTATTTAATAAGAATAAACTCGTGCATCACACGGGTCCATACCTAGTAGGATATGAAGTTTAATATTCAGTATGTATATTATTTTGGCTTAGAGTTTAGATAAGTTATATATCTAGGCTCCAACATTAAATAGACAGAAGTGTCACCTCAAAATATTTAGCAGTAATCCATTTATTATTGTTAACAATTACCAAACAAAATTTGATTCATAATCCAAACTCTAAATTTTATCATACGAGAAATTACGTATGCAACTACATAAATTCGAACTAGTGTGACAAGTGCTGTGTGAATGTTTAACCATTTGAGCAAATATACTATTTAAAAAATATAACATATTCTTAAGCTCGAGTGGCAAGTTTGCATAAGTACTTTTCTTCAAAATCTACTACTATTTTATCATTGGCTAAATTTATTTTGTTTGGAGGACTATTGATAGACGGTTTTTTTATCGTTTTTTAACCCTTGTCTTTTATGATTCTATTGAGTCAAAGTATGTGTTTTAGAGTCTTTTAGTCTGTTTTAGAGTCTTTTCAGGTCATAGGTCATTTTTGGAGATGATGGACTGTTTTGAGTGAAAAAGAGCATATGGAGATGCAGAATCCTGCAAAAGCATCAGAATTTTGGCTTCCTTTGAACGCCTTTCTTTCGTTGGATCGAGCTGAAATTTTGCCACGCGATAGCCACATGAGTAAGCTTTTATTTGGAGGTGGTTTGAGCAACCGGACAAGCGGTTAGGAAGATATACCAATTTTACCAAAGACATGTTATTCTGACCGAGAACAGACGTCACCAGAAGATGCGATCGACCTGATGATCGACCTGCTAAGATCATGATCGACCATTCTACCCCCTGATCGATCGATCAACCCTTTTATTGGTCCACTTCGAAAAGGTACTTTTGGAACGCCAACAGGCATGAAATGAAAAAAAAAAAGAGAATGAAAATCATCGATACTGCAAAGAAAAAGTCATATTTTCCGTATTTTGTACGACTATTTAAATATATAGTTTTCTTAGAATTTTTAGGACATTCTATCATTATTTTCACGGGCCGCTTTTTTAACCCTTGTGGAGAAGATCTCTATCCTCCACAACTCCATTGGAGAAGACTTTTGAACCCTTTGCTATTTTAATTCAATTATTTATTATGTTTCTATTCTTTTTTTTGTTTGTTTCTTTTCTATCATGTCTCAGTAGTTTATCAATCAGGTTTAGGGATTTCTAGGTATTTAGGGATTCACTGAATTAGGAACAAATAGGGATCGATGTTATGTGTTCTCCATCTAATACTGAGTTTAATGCTTGGGTTAGACTAGCCACCTAGTGTATGATCTTAGGTTGTTTAACTCTCCAATAACTTTTTAGATGCTTGAACTAGCTTAGATGAGCAATTAGCTTTAACCAACGACAGCTGATTGTTAAGGATAGTTGTGAACCTATTATACCAATTCATTAATGCATGTTTACATCCTAGGACCAACAATAGTTAGGAGCACCAGGTTGATAAACATAGTAGTAGGCACCACGATAGTGGGTTTGCTAGAAATCTATGTCTAAGTCGAGAATTATTTTAAAGCATGCCATGAATAGTTTCCTGATTTCGATTCTCTGCTTCTTGATGATTTCCTGATGCCTGATGCGTTTATTTATTTCTTTTCATATCATTATAATTTTTTTTGTTTCCATCTTTATTTGTTTTGTCTTAGCTTAAGTTTTGTCTAAAGATGGATAGTGTAACCATTGATCCTCATGGATTTGATCCTTAAGTGCTACATCGATACGATACGCATGAGAGGTTAAAATGGTATAATTAACCTTGTATCAATTTTGGCGTCGTTGCCGGGGACTAATTCCATTACCTTTTAATCTAAGATTGAACTTTAGTCTAAGATTTCTTTTACTAACATTTTTATTTTTTTCTTTGAATCAAGTGTAGCTAACATGAAAGCAAGAAATTGACCATGAGATATAAGTCTGGATCGTTCGGGTGCCCATGTAGTAACTGGTCATACAATGATCAGTCATGTAATGACTACTTACATCATGAGGGGAGGCATGAAAGATATTTCTAGGATCAAACTTGTAAGGAGGAATCTTCTTATCAGAGTGAGATTAAAGCTATGGTGCATAAACTTCTTCAAAATCAACAGCACGCTACGTTAGAGATCAATGCAAAAATCCCTAGGGTGTACAACGATATCAACAATAAGTATGAAGTGGTGTGTACACTTATTGAGAATACAAAGAACAAGACTGCTGAGGATGTTGAAGTAACCTCCATCATTGACTACGACAGAGAAATCGATGAGAGTGCCAAGCTGGTGTTTAACAACGAATCAGAGTATGAGGATTGGGTTTCTAGTATTATTATGCAAGAACAGACACATAACCAACTAGAAGGTACATGTGATTCAACCTTTAAAATTGGTGATTTTGAGGAAATTCCATTATCCCGCACCGAAAAGGTAGTCTCTAACAACCCCCTGCTCATTGATGAATGCTTGGAATTATCATGTATATCTGAGGATAAGTAGAATACTCTTAAGTAAATTCAACTAGTCTTGAGATTGACTTCATCTTTCCATCTAATGCATTTGATCCTCCAAGTGATTCAAACTCCAATGAACATCTTAGGAAATATTTCACGCTTGTGGTACCTTTCTTTGATGATCATTTAGTTATGTCATTAGGGGCAATTGTCTTTTTTATCTGGTATATTGTCTATTGTGAAAACAGGAGGAGGACAAAAAGTGCATTGGCTCAACCTTTTGATTCTCATGATTGACATCCGAGACCAAAGTCAAGCTAACGACTATAAACAAACGCTGAACGAGATGCAATCCACTAGTAGGTAATTATCATTTTTTGCATTTTTTGTTTTATGTTTTTCTTGTTATTGTTTTCGTCTGTTTCAGGTAAGAGAAATCTGGTCGAAATGACGAGAACGATCGATCTACCTTAAGATCGATTGATCGTGGGGAAAAAGGGAATTAGTACACGATCTGGCGATCGACCAAAGGACAGGAGATCGATCGATCCACTGATGATATGCATTAGCGCACCACTTGGCGATCGACCTCACAATGAGGGATCAATCGATCCACATGACAAGCAGATGTTGCGCACGACCTGTTGGTCAACCTCATCCCTGATGATCGATCGATCCATCTATCTGAGAAATTGAGATCGATCGTTCTACTTAGAGATCGATCGATCCATATGCTCAAGTTCGTTTCACTTCTCCAATATCTCTATTTATGTTCCTATGATATTTTTGTGTAAGTTGTGCTTCTTTTATATTTATTTTCACACCGGGACGGAGTGAAGTAAGTCTCGGGGAGTACACTAGTGGTGACTAACGCGTTTTGTTTCTTTTGTTTTCTTTTTGAGTCTTTTTGATGCTTTTCTTGAGTGAGATTTTGTTTTATCGAGTCAAAACTGTTGTAGGGAACTATGATTTTTTGAGGAATATCCTTATTTTCAGGAACTTAAGTGACCATTAATTCAAGCTTGACAGAGATTTATGACTATTGGAAAACCTAGAGATTGTGCAACTTCTCAATGTTACCCATATCCTCTCGGGTATTCGAAAAATCTCATGTCAACTTCACATTTAACTTAACTTGATCTTCTTGTCAAGGGAATTGGTATGCATATGATCGGATTTCTCTCTTTAGTCCTGAAAGACTTATTTGTGTGAGTATGGTTCCCCTCTCTTAATCATTTCAAAGTGTTTGTGCTAAATGTGCTATCTCTGAAGTAACTATAAAACAAAGTTGAATGCAATGTTAGTAGACTGAGGAAAACTCCAATGACGCTTGCTTACATTCTTTAAATTACTAAAGAACCAGCTAATAAAAAATACAATGATACCCTAGGTAAGTAGGGAGAGATTGGTCGGGCAGCCAATAAAAAAATACAATGATACCCTAGGTAAGTAGGGAGAAATTGGTTGTGAGCCGATAGAAAAAATAAAATGATACTCTAGATAAGTAGGAAAAAATCAGCTGCAAAGTTAATGAAATGAGAAGAAAGAAACCATAGGGAAGATAGTCTTTGTGTTCAGGTTATGGTTGAAGAAGAATCTATGTGTCATTTGATCGATATTTCCTTGATGAGACTGCACTTAAATACTTTAGAAAATCGGTATGGTGAATTTGGATTTCTTGTTTAGATTGTGGAGCTTGCATGGGACAGAGGTAAAGTCTGAGGAAAGTACAAGGTGCTCTCGATTCTGTCAGATATGTTTTCATATGGCTTACTAAAAGGATTGTATTTGTGGTATTCTTAGGATGAAAGGAGTTCCCGCATTTTCAAACCTCTTTTCAGTCTTTGCTTGCTTGAGGACAAACAAGAAGCTAATTTTGGGGGAGGGGAAAAGAACTTCGTACGTTTTCAAATTTTTTTTCTCATTCTTGATTTTTCTATTTGCTTGAGTACAAGCAAAATATTAACTATTAATCAAATTCATAAAGAAGATTTTGACAATAGGTTAAACCTTCTTTCATAGCTTATGCGTTACGTATTAAATTGTCCTTTTGAAAATAGTTAGGTTTATTCGTTTTCATGAATGGATCATTGTTTATATAAATATGTAATAGTAGTAGGTAAAGATAAATTGAGTTTAAACAACAATATTGATGTATTGATTCGGGAAGCACCAAACTCCAATAATACATAACTAATAGGACAAAATAACAATAGCATGAACTACATTTGTTAAACTTTTATTCTAGACCGTACTTTTATGGTTATTTAAATGAACTAATTTAGGTTAATTAGTAACTTATAATGCTATTTCACATGGTTTTCATTTTTTAAATAGTTGATTTTTTGGGGTGCTTTCTTTTTATAGTAAAAGACAGATATGAAAAGGACTTACTTCATGTTTATAATTTAACAAAAAATATTAACAGTGGACTGTTAATTTTTTTAAATACTTAAATTTTAGAGAAGTTCTAAAAACTAACTATAAGTTCTACCAGAATTAGGAAACTAACAATTTATTACTCCCTCCATTTCATAATATAAGTTGTTTTAGAAGGTTTTTTTGTTTCAAAATATATGTTGTTTTACAAAACCAAGACAAAAAGTAAGTTAAAAGTTAAATTAAACTAATTTTTTATTTAAAAAACTATTTTTCTTTTCTTTTTTTAATTAAATGTTGAGATAAAGTGATGAACTTTTTATTGAGAAAACAAAAAATAAAAAGTTTCTTAATAGATGTGCATTCAAGCAAAACAACTTATAAAAAGAAACAGAGGAAGTATTTACTAGAGTACTATTCAATTTTTTGACAAAAATACCCCTAGTACAATGTTAAAAAACATGTTAAAGTGTTAACGACAATAGTTCTAAAAAGCATATCTAACGATTGTTAAAAAACATGTTACAGTGTTAACAAAAATATTGGTATACTACTATAGATGTACACGTTAATCTAAACGTATATAGGCATACTACTACAGGTGTACTACTATTGTTATAAGCTTAATACTATTGTTAACATGTATAACATAATTATTATCGGATTATTACAATATTACTCATATGTCTAACATGTAACTTACATGTCCAATATGTAACGTACATGTCTAACATGTTGCTTACATATTAACACGTTTTAATTACATATCTACGTTCTTTCTTACATGTCTATGTGTTTTATATGGATATCAGAGGCATTTCGGTCTAATTTATATTTTTTGGTGGGATCCGTAGTTAGTTTTTAAATTTACAAAAACCTTTAGTTATTCTTTTATTTTTTGTCAACTTTACTATAACTGGATTGACAAATCCCGATCCATAGGCAAAATCTATATACTAAAATCTCTTTTTTTCATTCTCCTTGCATTGAAAAGAATCAAATCCTGATACCAAAAGAATTATAAAGTGACCATTATTACTGGACAAAATGTCCTTGGCAGTTTACAAAAATCTTGAATCATTCTTTTTTTTTGTCAATCACACTATAATTAGATCGACAATACCTGATTCATAGTCATTCTTTTAATTAATTAAAAACCTATATTTTGACATAAAAAAATTGAAAACATATAGTTATTTAACTAATCATCTTAAATTTTAAGTAATATTAGGGTTATGAATATACAAACGGAACTCTCATACTTGAAAAACTAAAATTTCATTAATAAATAAACCTAATTACAAGTTGTTGTACAATTATAGATTGAATCAAGTTTACTTGGTTATATAAGAAAGGATAATGAATTATTTTTTTATAAATTCATTACCTAGTTAAAGGATAACATATCGTATATTTATAAATTCGTAGAAAATATCTTATATTCTCTATAAAAAATTCCTTACTACGATAACGGTGACAAAAGAAAGTGTTGATCGAATGAATAAATATCTACGTTTTTCAGTTTAACATATTTTTATTTCAAACAAATATGTAATCCTATAGTAAAGAGTAAGAGAACTTTAATTATAGATCGGACTTTGTCAAATAAATAATTAACCGAAAAAATTGACACGTTTATAGAATAGTATTCCCGGCTAGATATAAGCTAACCACACTCGTTGCCTTCGAACTCAGCTAAATCATTTACTGTCTCCTTTTTTTTTGTTTTTTTTGTTTTTTGTAAATAGAATAATAAATCGGATCAATTATCTTGGGTTTAGTTGGTATTTGGTGGGCTCTTAAACTAAGAAGGATTTATTCATAACAAGATTATCTTAATGAACCATCTTCGAATGAAAGAAATGGGTCATTCCACTAATGACTTTAAATTAGAAATATATATACACTCACCTACTCACTTATTAAGACCAGAAGTTATTGTCTCTACTACGAAGAACATAATTTATTCCTACTTTTTACTTCTTCTTTTTTTCAACCAGAGTCGGATTCGTAATCAAGTTTATTCTAATCTTAAAATATCATATTTTATGCAGAGAGGTGAAGTTCAGTTCTACATACCTAAAATATTTGCTAACATATATAATTACTAGATTGAGAAGAGCTCCCTATTTTCTATCTTTTACTTCATCTTAGTTGTTTTACTTATTATGTATACAAACGACGTATTTACTAGTAATAAAGTTTATAGTATACAATTATAAATCAACTATATATATATTAATATTTAGAAAATTTTTTTAGCAAATTGCCCTTTTTAACTTTTTCATCTATGATTTTAATATTAAAGAGCCAGAATCCAAATTACAGATTTACAGGCTTTAGAGTAGACTTACACGAAAAAATCAAAGAGAGATAAAAGAGAAATAGACATGACAGGCGGCCCATGAAAAAGAACAATTGAGATGCCTATTGAAATTTCATGAGATGCCACGTGTTAACCGAAAGGAGATCTCGCCATGCAACTCTGGTGTACCGGCAAAACGAACATCGCCCTGAAAACACCTCCCATCCCTCTTCTCTCTGATGTTAATCGTATCTTCTAAAGCTTATTTGCAGCCATAGATGAACGCAAAACCTCTCGTTTCAGTCTACTCCAACGCACCGGCAAGACCAACTACAGTGGCTCGTACTCTTGATTCACCATCATTGGTGAGTGCACCAAAGAGTTACAAACTATAAATGAAAATTATACCGAGGAGGAGAAAGAAAGTCGTCAGGAAAAATGAAGATTAAAGGTTCCAAAACCCCAAAACTATCTAGAAACCAAAACAAACTAAAACCCGTTATAACATTTTACATATCATTTTCACTTTCTTTTTATCAGTTTAATTAGTGTAATAGGTAATTTTTATTGTATCAGTTTACAATATATATATGTATATATATATATATGAGTGGATATTATCAGTGCGGTTCGGAATTGTATTTATATTCAATAGTTAAAATCCACTTCCTCACAATTTTGGTACTGCTATAGATGTAAAACTTATACATAAATATCAAATCATTGATACACTACAAAAAAACATATGTATAGCATCAATAATATTATATCATTTAAATAAATGATATTATATAGTCACTTATAAACAAAATGACATATTATATCTGATTTAACATTATTTATAACAAATGATATTGTTAATGTATCTTTCACATCAATTAAACAAAATTGATGCAATTTAATGTTGATTTACATCACTTATAAAACAGTCGATACAAAATATAAATTTACATCAATTATATAAAATGATATATCTAATCGGTATTTTTAACATCAATTTAAAAAATGATGTTAACTTAGTTTCAGTTTTAAAAGCGACACAAATATATTATCCAAATTAATATAGCTAATATACAATTAATAAAAAAAATAAAAGTCCAAAAAAACACACGTTATATATAGTTAAGGTTACATTGTTATTTGAACATATAAACTTTAATTGATAAATCTTGACATACATTACCGATATACGTAATTGGGAACAAAGTGTAAATTAATTATACTTATGTTACAAAATCACACATTAGACTTAATCTTATTTAATTATAAGTTTAAATAGTTAAAATTAAACTTTATAACATATAAATTCAAATCACACAATCAATAAGTTTATAAATCGAAATTAAAAAAGAAATAAAATTTAAAATAACATAAATTTAATCTAAAAATTATTAGGCCAATAAATTTTCCAGAATGTTAAAATCAATTCTTATATTTCCACATCAGAATGGATTTGGCTGGGTTATACATAAAAGTTTTTGTGTAGATCTATCCAATGTCGAAGCACATCTTCTTTTGTTTGTTCGTTTACTCTATAGGATGCAGAATATTTATTAAGACTGATAAATTTGCATCAACTGAACAAATGATATATCTAATCAATATTTTTATATCAATTAAAAAATAATGTTAACTTGGCTTATGTTTTAAAACAAATACATATAAATTGTTTAATGTCAATTAAATTAATTGATGTTAATAAATTTGATTTTGTGTCAATTAAAATAATAATTGACACTAATTTTATTACTAATTATGTTAAAATAATTAATATATATATATAATTAACAAAAAAATTCTCAATAATTATAACTATATTTATTAACACGTTTGATAATTGTGGAAACAGCATAATTGTCTCTAATTGCTTATCACAGATTTATTTAAAATGTTGAATACAAAGTTTCTAAAATACATATTAGGAGATATATCGATATGAGTATTCTTTCTAGATATGATGCTAATACAAATAGACAATATTGTTATCGTATTTAAAAATAAATAAACCATAGCTTTTTATTTGCATCACAAATACAAATATTGTTTTCAAGATTTAGTGAAATTGTGTGGTTAATAATTGTGAAGCAAACTAAATGGTTTTGTATGGTCGTTAGACTTACGATTACGATTGTCGTTGAATCACCATATATTTTTAAAGTCTTTGTATGGATTTCGTAATATTTAGAAAATATACACGAGTGTATATATATATATATATAGTTTAGGGTTTTTAATTGGTCAATAAATAAAATCAAGATAAGATACTATAAATATGCTTTAAGGGAAAATAGGTTTGACTCTTGATATAATGTTGTTCTCTCCCTTTCTTCCTCACGTCCCAATTTCTCCCTCACATCCCAATATTGAGGTATGTTTCTTTTCCTTTATTCCTTTGCTTTTGTTTATAGGGTTAGAGTTTGTTTAATAATCATGCTAAAATTTCTGCTTTTTCTTCTAATTTTATAGTTTATCAATAATGTTACGGCAAAAGAAAGTATTTATTAAGTTATAAAATTGCTTCATCAAAAATAATAAGACGTGCATTTACAAGTATAATACTTTGAACAAACCTTGAAACCATCATTAACAATTAAAGAACAACTTAATAAAATAAAAAACAATTAAAGAACAACTTGTTATACGCATTTTTATAATACAAAAGAGATTATAGCAAATCCCTTTTCTATCAACACAAGTTTAAAAACATTTTTACTTATCTTGTCATCTACACCAAGTAATAATAATTATTTCTAATTTTTGGTATGTGATTTTTATAATATATGATAAAATTCATGGTAATATTTGTTTATGATTAATTTCTTGTTTCAGGAGGTTGAAGCAGTAAAGAAAATCGTTTTAGTTAGACGAATTTTCTGCCGTAACATTTTTATTTTTGACGTGTAAATTGATGATGATGAAAGAAAGTTGCAGAGAATCTTATGATTAAAAATATGGCGAATGAGATTATATCTAAAAATTAGTACTGTAGTTTATTTGGTTAAGCTATTAGTTTTGTATTCTTTTTGTGTTATTAATTTTGTATTTGTAATTTATAATTTTAACGTTTGTACATATTCTTAAAGTTTGTTATAATCTTTTACTAGTAAATCAATAAATTTTAAATATAATTTAAAATAGAAAAAAACAAAAAAATCTTTTAGTATCATTGATTGTACGTAAAACATAACTTGATATTATTTATTTATAATCAATTTAATTTTTGTATCAGTTAAAAAATGTTGATATATAGCATCAATTACTATAAATGATGTAAAAATTACCATCATTTATAATAACTGATACAAATTTCTTACTTATTTTTTGCAAGTAGATAAAGTTAACATCAATTACTGTAAACGATGTAAATATTATTATCATTTACAATAACCGACACAAATTTTTACTTTATTTTTTACTAGTGACATAAAGTTTACATCAATTACCGTAAATGATGTCAATATTAACATCATTTTTCGTAATTGACACAATTATTAGAATCATTTATAATAATTGATATAAATTTTAGCATTATTTTTTACAATTGATACAAGTTAGTATCAATTATTAGTAAACGATGAAAATAGTTGCATTAATATTTTAAATTGATACTAACTATTTGAGTTATCACTTTCAGAATCAAGTGATGTAAATAGCAGTTGTATCAATTAAAACCTGATGTAAATAAATAAATTAAATGACATAACACCACTAGTTTCTTGTAGTGATATATTATTCGTGCGACAGAAATCAAATACCCTGGATCCCATTCCTAGTTAATTATACTATTATGTAATTAATTAATTCATTCTACAATTTATGTGTGGCCTCTATAACCTTTACTTAACAATATGATTGACAATATTTTTTTATTTATATTAAGGCTTAATATGATTGAGAATAGCTTCTCATCAAATGCGCCTTAATAGTGTTTCCTTTTTTTTGTCAATAATATTAGGCCACAATTGGTCGGCCCTTTAGCCAAATTCCAATATATTGAAGGCGGCGAGACTCATTCCCAGATTATACAGATGCGCATGCCATTTAATGGACTTACTCATACCATTAGAATAAAAGCCACTTGCAATAGTGTTTCCTTTTAGTGTATCAAATTTTAAAAATTGAACCTAATCATTTATCTTTAACCTTTATTGGTGTGGGAAAATAACCTATCGCCACGTGGTGCTTACAACTTGATTCTAATCATTTTTATTTTTTCTAGTTAGTGACTCAGCATCCAGGTAGGACTTGATTGCAAGAGTACCAAAAAATATTTAGAAATTATGTTTCAATTGAGTATTTTATTATGCAAATTTTAAAAATTATTATACATTTTTATTCAGGAGCAAATATGTTGCACCTATGAGTTCTCCACCTTTTTTAATATTATCAACGAGCAAATGTGTACCAAAAAATATTTTAATTATTTTTATTTTTAAAATGAAAAGTTGCTATATTGATTTGGTGAAAATTTGATAAGACAACTTTTACTAGGTGACAATGATAAGTTAGAACTTCTAAATAATCGATCTATAAGAAAAGAATAGAAGAAAGCAATTATATTTTGTGGATTTGTATTGGGTAGTTCAATTGTGTTTTCATTAAACATGGAATTATTAATTTTTTACAAATATTGAATGGAGATATATGAGGAGAAGTCATCTCCATAAATAAAAGATAGGAGGTTAAATAAAATATATTAAAAAATACTATAATATTTAACCATTACAAATAAAATGTTTAACTCATTAGAAACTTTCATCTTCAGCATATGTGATTCTCATGTAAATATTAAGATACTCAACGTTATTATATTCGTCAATATTCAACATATATGTAATAAATTTAATTTGATAGCAATTCTGTAACAATTAATTTTAATATTCTTTAAATTAAGAAAAATAATAAGAGGTAGATTTTCATATTATAGATTTTTATTTGTGATATTAGTTTTAATTTAAATAATTTATTTCAGCAATTTAAAACATAAAAAGGGTATTTTAGATAATTATTTCCTTAAAACGATAAATATACTTTATAATAGATTTGTTAAAATATATTTTTATCACAAAATATTTATATCTTTCCACAATCTTTATATAAAAAGATCGAAAATAATTATTTTTATTAAATATTAAAATAAAAGTATTTATAAATATCTATTTCATACTAAGTATAAAATTAAATAAAACAAAATTTTAAAAATAACTAAATCTTATTATATGAAGTTAGAATTTCAAAGTTACTCATTAACAAAATTCTCACGAGTCAAATCTAACGATCCTAAAGTTTTTTATATTTTAATATATTTTCAAATATATATTTTTTCTTAAATATTTATGTTTACCACGAAATATTTATGTATGTTGACAATCCTAAAATAAAGGGTTATAAATAATTATTTTTATATTAATTATAAATTAAAATAATCAACAATATATATATATATATATATATTATACTGAGTATAAAATAAAATAATATTAAATTTTTATAAAAATATAATTGAAAATTATATTTGCTTAGAAAAATGTAAATAAGTTATAATTTGAGATATTAAATATTTATTTAACTTATAATTTTTATCAATTGTTTTTTAAAATGTAATTTCTTATCAACTATTTTATATCAATAATTCAAACATCCATAATTACAAGTAAGAATTTACAAATTGATGATTACGAGATGTCTCTCTTACACATCGAGTAAGAACATCTACTCTATGATTCAAAAATAGGGATACAATAAATGCCAACACTTGAAAATAAAATTTTCAAACACAAAAAATCTTCTAGATACGGAACAAAAGTTAGTCAATATATTAAACATAATCAAAAGAATCTTATGGATCGCACGAATCCTTATCTAGTACATATATAATTACGTATCAATTATAGTAGTAAAAAAAAGCCAATATATGTCAACTTTTTTGTGAAAAAATCCCATATTTGGATACACTCATGATGAAAACGAAAGATACATTACAATATAACTGCAAATTAAAGCCTAATGAAAATGATATTAAAATATATACACGTGCTATATTAATGAACTTGCTACGTTACCTACGTAGGCTGAAGAATTTGAAGGGCAGAAAAAAAAACTGGAGAAAGAGATGATGAAGAAGATATATACAATAAACTGTGAAGAAAAATAAAAAATAAATAAGAGGTGAGCAAACAGCAAAGCAAAGCAGAAAGACGAATTGAAATGTGGTTCTTCTAATGCATCAAGTTGCTTTCACTCTTCCTTTTCTTTTACCTTATTTTTTCTTCCTAATTAAAATACAGTATGTCGATCAACTTGATTCCAAAACATTGATATACTAGTTTTTATAAAAAAAAAAAAAAACATCGATATACTAGTACATAACCGATGTTAATTTTGATTGTTAAGATAATAAAGATAAATATATTGCATTTTTGTTTTTTCTTCTTTTCTCAATTCATTGCACTATATTAAAATTTAAGAGTCCTACTTGAAAAAGATGAAATAATTTATAAATAAAATTTCGAGAAATTATGGATAATCTCCAGAAAATTTTGCACAAAAATATAACTACATAGGTTTTTTTGGGTAATCTGAAGTTAAGGTATAGACGTTTACAAACGACCGTAAATAATTTTGTTTGTAAACGGTTTTTTAAACAATCATAAATAAGTCTAAACGACTATTTGAAAATATAATTTACAATTAAACAGTCACGTCAAATATACTACTGATTGGTAGTAAAGTAAACATATCGTTTACAAATAACTTTTTATAAATAACCAATCAAATCTAGTTATTTTGTAAAAGATTTTCAGTCCTCTAAAATATTATAATCCCAGTGTTGAAAAATATTCTCACTAAGCTAAGCCATTTAGCCTAAAATTGTAATGAACAAATGTCTATATTTTCTTATAGACATGTTTTCAATAACTCTCTACCTACAACTCTGACTTTGTTAGTTATCAAAATTTCCATATCTAAAAATTCATCACCTATGGCGAGTGCGTAAGCTTTATAAGTTGAATAATCAACCAAAAAAGGAATCCTAATATTCATTGGCCAAAGCTAAATGTCATGTTTGTTTAATTAGATTCATTTTCTCTTACCACAAAAGATTTTTTTTTAGTTTTTAATACAACAGTTATGTACATTCACATTATCACATCAACATTAGTTGTCGACAATAAGATGTTATTATAACCATATATCTTTTACAAAACATTATTATTTAACCAATGAAATGATGGAAAGAAGAAAAGAGGTGCAGGAGAAATCTCCATCGAACGATATGATGACGTCACTCATGGAGTAATGGAATGCTTTAAATTCCAAACTTTTGGTAAATCATGGCTAACCATGTCCATCGTGAACGTGACGTGATTATGTTCCCATGCAAATATTATAAAGTTTAAAGATACCAGAAAAAATAAAATAAAACATGCATGAAGATAACGAGTACGTCGATCGGCTTTATCTAGAGGCCCTATATAAAAAGATAAATTTGTAAAGATAGATTGAAGAGGATATGATATGATTGGCCATATTTGTTATTGCCACTTGATGAATTTTACATTTTTAACTAATTTTAAATCTTATTGTCTAGGGAAAAGATTTTGATGATTGAAAGTTCATGTTTCTTCTTTATCTATGTCAATGGAGTCGTGAAAGAATGAAATTATAACAATTGATTAAAACTAAATTTTTGTTTATAATATCGATTAATTTTTTACAATAAGTTTATTGCTTGCAACTCAACCAAAATAACATTTTTTTTCTTTGCCGAGGACGTGTGGACCAGTAGTAATGACCACTTTAGCATTATTCATGTACTAGAGTTTGATTTTTCTCCAATGCAAAGGGGAGGAGAAAAAATATTTTAAAATATGAGTTTTGGCTATGAATCGGGTTTTGAGACGATCCAATTATAAGAGTAAAGTTGACAAAAAAAAAGAATAACATTTTTCAAATTTGTTCATTCATTCATAAGAAATACAAACCAATATAATAGAAACTAAATTTACAAATAATATGTATTTAGAAAGTTTTTAACATTGTGTGCAAGAAAATCGACTTTATGATTAAGACAAAGACAATATACTCAAGAGATTCCTAATCTCATAAAATCTTTTGTATAAGAAAAAAATGCTAACCAGTTTTTTGGATCTTCTATCATCTTCTTTTAAACCTATGCACATCTAGTGTAGAACCTCTACCTATGCATGAAAAATCAATAGATTTGGCCAGATACCACACCCTTCCAAACATACATTTCCATGAGTTACTATGTTTTTATAATTTATTTGTAAGCAAAGGCCAAACTATTCGGAGACAGATAAAAAGGTTAACACCATTTTAAAACCTATTCACATGCACCGAATCATTCATCGATCGCCAGTACATTTATACTTTATGCTACTGTAATTAAAGTTATGTGCAATTTTCTGTAATTATATACTATTAGAAAATTGGACTCTAATGGGTCTCAATATCATTAGCTATATCTAATTAGATTAATATGTGTTCTCTACCGCTTTGTATCTATATAAGGCTTTATTCTCCATGAAAATCAATGAGAAATCTTTTTCACAAAACTCTCTCTTTTCACAACTCCTCTCTATTGGGTTTCTTGACATGATATCAGAGCCTAACCTAAATTTTTAGGTTCTTGTTTTCAATCCTCTATTCCATATTGAGATCATGGAGATTCAGACTAGTGATGAAGGAGATGGTGGTGCTGATGATGAAGATACAAATGAAGATCTTATTAAGTTTTCTATTTCTTAATAATCGAGTTTTCTTAGTAAAAAAAAAATTTATAAACGTTTCGTCATTCTTCTTCATAATTTTTTCTTTCTTCTATTTGATTTCCAAAACATTTGTTTTTTTCTTCTATTTTAATTTTCCAAAAAAAAAGTGAAAGAAAAGTTAAAAAAAACAAAGATGGAAAAGACTACTCACGTCTTAGTGGATTTGTTTGATTGAGTCAAAATTGACCACCATTAATTTCTCTAATCAATTGAGAAGAATATTGCAGGTTACCATAATATGGTGATGAATTTGAATGCGACTACACAAGTTTCTTCATGAACAAGATGTTCGAAGAACAACCTAAACTTGTGTTTCTCTAACCCTATGACTAGGTATAAACGTCAATGACTCGATTGCCGAGTATAACGCCGCGAAGATGACTCGACGGCCGAATATAACACCGGGAAGAGGACTCGATGGCCAAGTATAACACCGCGAAAATGACTCGACGGCCAAGTATAATGCCGCGAAAATAACTTGACGGCCGAGTATAATGTCGCTGCTTTGAAGATTTGTCCAATCTCACATGTGTTACCACGTATGAGCTTACCGGAGAGTATTAGGAGATGGAGCCCTAATGGGCCACAATATCATTAGCCATACCTATTTAGGTTAAATATGTGTTCCGCTTTGTATCTATATAAGGCTTTAGCCTCCATGAAAATCAATAAAAAACCTTTTTCACAAAACTCTTTCTTTTCACAACTCCTCTCTATTAGGTTTCTTAACATATGCTGATTTAATTAATTTGTATAAGTTAAATATCTGATAGAAATCAAATAGATGTCACTTAGTCAAGACTCAACGTATAGTTTCGCTGGTTCGATAAGTACTTTTATTTTGTGTATGTAGTTATGTGTTTGGTTCGGGCCAAAATAGAATACTAATCTTAAATATGTTTTTCTTATTTTCTTTCAATTGTTTTTGAAATTAGAAACAAAAACTTTTTTAGGAAATTTAATAGAAAAAGAAAAACAAGAGATAAGGTTTACATGTAACGTACTAAATTTGATCTTTTTTTTTCGATTTTTGTTTTCTATATATAGAGTGATATATATCACAAATTATTGAAGGCTTTATTGGACAATATGTGAGTGATGATTCCACTCCCATATAAAGGAGAACTAGATAATATCATCACTTTGTTTTTTTTTTTTTTCCCTTTTTCTTTGTTTTTCTCTTTCTCTTTCACTTTTTTTTTTGTCTATAAATAATTTGTTTTTTTTTTCTAACACTGGGAACAATGATGTTTGTCTTTCCCAAAATCTGATCGATCACTTGGCAACTAGTGTACAAATTCTCACATTTTAAATTGCGCAATACTCCTAATATGTACATATTTATCAATTATAATATCGTACTAATTGTATTTGTGCCCTCCTTCTCTTATATTTATTTACTAGTTTTAGTTTACATTTTAATTATATTTGGGCTTGAGCTTATATATATAGAACAATTATTTTGATTAAATGGAGTTTTGTCTTACCATGTGGGCGCAATTTTTTTTTCTTAGTGGTGGCATCATTTAAATTTAGTAAATAACTACCTAATAAAATGATAATAATTTTTGGAGTAATTTTATTAAATATCTTTTTTAAGATGTTCTTCTTCAAAAATGTCTATTCCCTTTTGTTCGAACAAAATTTAGCATAATCATTCTAAATCAAGTACATGTTTAAGAGAGAAGATGGGTAAAGATTCTGATTAATTCAAAGAGTAAGAAGATTTCACAAAGTGAACGAATACCGGGTTGTATCTTATTACTTATGCTTGAATACCAAAAATCGGATCTTTCTTTCAAAATACCTCCACCTCTATTTATAAGGCATAGAGCCGGTTACAAGAAATGAGAAAGATTATATTTCTGTTTATATTCAAAATTATCTAAAAGATTTTTGCTAGATTTTTGAAAATTTTCTATATCCGAACATAAATTTTTTTATTTCTTCGTTAGTGACGTGTCATTCGAATTTCTCCTTCTTTAACAAGTTATCGAGAAAAAATTCTTCCGAGTTGGTAGCGAATAGCCGAAATTAGTCTTTAGTCGGTTTGCCGAGTACAAGACTTAGGAATTATTTGAACATTGATTATTTTCCGTGGACCGAAATAGAATCTCAAATTCACCCCCAACGCCTTTAAAAATAAATCAAAGTAAAAATGTCATTTTGAAAAGGAATTTAAATCAAAAGGACATTTTTGAAATTCTTCCTCATATTTTTTATTGGTGGCAAATGCCCCCATAACCAATAAGATAAATCCGCCCATGGTAATATGTGTGGTAGTAAATATTTCCAATTCGAGTTCGACACTAAAAAATAGAAAAATATATATATATGGTTGGTTTGTATTTATATGTATATTAGAATTTTTTGTGGGGGTTAAAAATGATTCATACAGAAGGTTTAAGGGCATGTCTCCTAAGATTTAAAGGAGAGAAGTAAGGTTGTGAATGTATTTATATAAATCCACAAGACAAATATACAAAACTTCCACTATCATCTTGCCTTTTTAAGAGTCCGATTGAAACTGAAAATATGAATTAAAAATGAAGATATCTTCATCCATTATTAGGCAGGTCGTTCGATCATTTTGGCTTTTAGTAGCTTTGGCCTTTGGTGCACCTCAATTTTTCTTCCTTCTTTTTAGTAAATATGTTGCTATTAATTATTTAGATTATCTAATCACTCTTATGGCATTTGGTACTACGTACTATGGCATAAATATATTTAATAAATAAATAAAAACAGTGGCATGATATATATATATATATATATTTAAACGTTTTAATAATAATTCATCAAGAATTTAATCTCTTACAAAAGCCTTTTTGTGCCTTTCTAGGTGTATGGACGTATTTAATCGAAGGATTATCTATTCCTTCGTCAACTTTATTGAATTATGCAAATTATTTAGTTCTTTATTTGGAGAGTGCACAAACAAAGTTAATATTTTTGTAAACCGGATCAAACTCGAAGATCGAATTTTAAAACTCATTGAATACAATTTTTTTTATAACGTAAAACAAAACCAAATATACAGAACTCGAACCAATTGGTTCATCTATTGTAAGTTTGCAGTTTTGGTTGACTGATGCACGATGAGAAGTAAATTAATTAATATACAAACATAATTACAATGAATTTCAAAACTAAAAGTCATTCAAATTGAATTACCTAGTTTTTCTTTTTCCTATTCTCTTTGTTGGTTCATGCATGCTATATACAAATAATGGTTTTTCACAAAACCGACTTCACATTGTATTTATTTGAGTGATGTTAAGTTATGTAAAATGATAAAAGAGAGAGTCTTTTGGTGTTAACAATGATATATATATATATATATATATATCCTAATTTTCTTAGAAATATTTATTTGGCTGATATTGAGGAAACACTTTTTTTTCTTCAACATCATCTTATCATCTACTTCTTGATGCATGATTCACATGGAAACAGTTTGAAGGATGCGAAGGAACTTTCTCATACGATATTTATAGTTAAATTCATAGCCTTCTTAAACGTTCAAAAAAGTAATTTAGTTATTGGACGATTGACAATTCTAAATATACTAGTGTAGGATAATATTGTAATAGATACAAATGCATTAAAGGAAATAAAAAGGACAAAATATTATTAGGAAAATAATGCAATTATTCTATAAACTTGATAAATTCACTAAATTTGTTTTTATCAGAAAAAGAAACAAATGCGTAGGTCCAAATTCGTTAGAAAGGGTCTTTCTCACATGAAAGAAGAGAATAAGGATATGTATAATAATGGGATTATATTATAAATAGTGTTGTAGAAGAATAAAGCATCTGGTTCTATGGTGTAGTGGTTAGCACTCTGGACTTTGAATCCAGCGACCTGGGTTCGACTCCCGGTAGGACCTCTTTTTAGATTTTTAAGTTTTAAACAATAGCTACTACAGTTGGATATATCCATGAGAAAGAAGAAACCAAAACAACGAGCTACTTGGTCTCGCAGCGTTTATACGTAGTTTGGGCCTTGGAGTCAACTAATTTAAGAGCAACATTTCCATTGTTGATGTTTGTGTTTAATATTAAACTTGTATCATTCTAATCAATATTTCCAAATAAGTTCAACGCAAGTCAAATGACTATCAAACGAATCATGTTTTTCTTATAATGATTATCAAAATGAGACAAAGAGCCATGAAAAGTGAAACCGCAGGGAGGAACATAAAAGAGACAATGTTTACCTTCACAGGAAGCGAAGAGTAGAGACCATTTTAGATCATTTTGGAACATTTGGCCATAAAAAAAATCAAAAGAACAGCTAAATTATGAATTTGAATCGTGTTCAAAAGAAAGATATTTAATCGAATCGCATCTGAAATCAATGGAAACCAACAAAGACGAATAATTTGTCATTTGAAAACATAGCGTTTCTTTTCAATGATGGTTATCACATCGTTTTGTCAATTTTTTTCATTTTAAAAAAGATTTGTTGGATACTCATTATCTAATAAGTAAACTCTAATAAAGTCTATTAATTATGCGTATTATCCAGTTCAAACCTACTTAATTTCTTGTCCTTCTAATAAGATTTTGCACTTTAAAAAATGAGTAAGTTTTGGGTACCTAAATGGCTTTAAATCGATTTTAACATCTACATGTCTATCAATATTATTTTTGTAAATTTGTAGATTTCAAATTTTTTGAATTCAGTTTTTATATTTCAGGTTTCAACTTTTAGATTTTGAATTTTGGTTTTAACTTTTTGAATTTTAGTTTTTATTTTCAAAAACTCGAAAATTAGTTTTTGATTTTTAGCTTTTGGTTTTTAGTTTTGACAGTAAATTTTACTTTTTCAAAACCATGAATGAAAATTTATATATTTTTTTGGCTTTAACCTTTATTTTGTTTTCTATTTTAATTTTTTTGTTTTCCTAAATATATGAAATATGATTTTAAATTAAGTAATAAAAAATTTAACAAAAAAATACTTTTAAGTGATTTTGAAATATTATTTAAATATATATATATATATTAAATAGTGATTTAACAATAATTATCTTTAATATTTGTTGCTTAAGTGATTTTGAAATATTTTTTATAAAAGTATCTTTAATATTATTTATAAATTAAGTAATAAGACTTTTAAGTGATTTTAAAAAAATACTTTTAAGTGATTTTGAAATATTTTTTTGACTTTTTGGAAATAATATTTTGAGAGGAACACACAATGTTATATGCTTCACAAAACATTATATAATTTTGATATCACTTACAAAATTTGTAGAAGCATTTTTAATTATGTAAATGATTTACTTTAAAAAGACAAATTTTAAGTGATTTAGAAATATTATTTATAAATATCTTAAATAGTGATATAACAGTAATATCATATTTTAAATAGTGATTTTTACATTAATATCATATTGCAAATTAAAAAAGTGCTGTAAAAGTCATAATTAATATGTATACATATATTAGAAACGTGTATATATATATATATATATTAAAGTGGGAAACATTTTTATTTTGGATGTGTTATAAACTTTATAATCAATTTAACATATGGTTCATGATTATTCTTAAAATAAGCTTAAAGTGGGTTTTCTTACAGACTTTATATAAAAATTAAAATGTAATAGAGATTTAATAGAAAAAACTAAATAGATTAAAAACATTACAATAGAAAAATATCTTATATATTAAAGTGGGAGATATTTTCATTTTGGCCGTATAATAATTTATAGGATAAAATTAACCTAAGGGTTATAACCACCATTTTTTGCCAACGGCATATTATAATAGAATAATCAAAACAGAGTAAAATTACAAGTTGTCTCTCTAACATGACGAGCAAAAGCATCAGCTTTGTAGTTCAAAGTTCTGGGAATAACAGAGAGCGAGATAAAAGGAAAAAAAAACTTAACCATGCAAACTTTTCTTGGTAGGAAAGAAAGGCCGGCTACTCCTCACGACGATTGAAAAACTTCAAAATCGTCTCATAGTCTGTCGATATCTCCACTTTTGTTATTTGTAGTGTCAGGAGAGACTCCATCGCCCAAAGAACAGCTTTGATCTCTGTATGTAGGGCTGAAAGACTCCAATTGACACTTCGAACCCTCATGCATGTTTCTTCCACCGAATCTGGAAAACAGAACCAATCTAGACTTGTTTAAGGTCCGTATTTTTCCAGGAAGCGTCCACAAGACATCTGTAGCCTGTGAAGCTATGATTAGATGTGGATGGAAAAGCTAATGAGGACTTCTTAAAAGTGGTTTGAACTATAGAATGAGATTTAAATTTCTTGAGTTCATTATTAGCCATGGACCATTCCTTATAGTCAGCTTCCGCTTGAAGAATTATGTTGCAAGGAGCAGTGTTGCTATTTCAAAAGCAATGATCATGTTGTGCTTTCAAAATATTCCAAATAATCCCTGGGAAAATCTTGAATTCGTCTTGATCTTGTATTTGCTAGAAAAAGTAGTCAAGATTATACCAGATCGACTTTTCTGGAAAAACAGAAGCCCAAGTTTGAATTGTTGGGGGAGCATGATTAATTGTCTCATTACTTGCGCCACGACGAGAGCATCATGTATCACAATATATACCCCGTTGACTCAAATTTTGTTTAACTGTAGTACACCCTGATAAAGCTTACCAGAGAAAATGTTGTATTTTATTAGGATATTTAAGTTTCCAATGTTGTGTAAGGCCTGAAAATTTGGGCCGAATTGACCAACCTCTAATAGTGAAAAAGATTCTTCAGTTTGATAACCAGACTAAACTGAATATCGACATGTCTTAGTAAAATGCAAGCCCCAATAATCCATCCATTGTCTTCGGGGAATAGAAATACCCATAATTAGTTGGATATCATTAGGTTCAAAATATTGATGAACTAAAATTTATTTCCATGTCCCAAAGCTATAGTCAATGAATTAGTCAATAGTCAAATCAGGAAACAAATTAAAAGTCATACTGGTTACAGGACGAGGAAAGAAATCCGGGATCCACTGATTTTTCCAAACCTTAATAGTTTTGCCATCACCAATTTTCTGGATAATATCTTGGAGACTAACAATCAACCTGAGGCTATACTCCGCTAATCATAAGACGGGTTTATTGTCATCTTTGCAGATAATGGACATTGGTCCTTATAATACTGGACTTTCATCACTTTGCGAATAGTGAGTCAGGAAAATCAATTAATTGCCATAGTTGTTTAGCCAGGAGTGCATAATTAAGTTCTTTCAGAGCTTTGAAACCCAATCCGCCTTCTGACTTTGGTTTACAAAGTTTTTTCCATTTTTTCCAATGTATACCTTTAGAGGTTTTTGAATTAGACTACCAAAAATTTGACATTGCTGAATTTAATTTGACTACTACAGATTTGGGTAATCTATAACATGACATAACATATGTTGGTAATGCCGTAAGTTTAAAATAAATCAAAAGCTCCTTACCTGCTTTTGATAGAAATTTAGAGGACCAACTATTTATATGTTTCTGAAAAATAGGATTAAGATATGTTTTGTTATAAATTTATTTATATAAATTTAAAATTAATAAAGATTTAATGAAAAAAATCTAAAAAAGTTAAAATTTAACAAAAACATATCAGTTATAGATTACGTTTCGGTCCGAGTCTGGATTTAGTTTTTTGAGTACATAGATTTAGGACCCGTTTATGATATTTTTTCGGGTTCAGTTAATCTAATTCGATATTTTTATATGTTGTCGTGTGCGGTTCTTCTAATTCAGTTCAGTATAGTGCAAGCTTGGTATCAGATATATTTATGTAAAAATCCAAAATTTAAAAAGGAATAAAAAAACTCTAAAAAGCAAAAAGTTTAATTCTTGATTTAGTTTTGGTTCGAGTTTGGATTCGGTTTATTGTATACATAGATTTTGGATCCACTTGAGTGTTTTGTCGGGTTTAATTCCTCTAATTTAGATCAATTTTGGTATTGACCTCTAAAACAAAATTTTATAAACAATATTTTAAATATCAACACGGGTCAAACAACCTAATTGAACATAGTTTAAAAAACCAACCAAAACAATCAAACCCCTCATTGTATGCGGTTATAATCCTACTTGATATTTTTAGATGGACATGTTAAAAGAAGTAATAGGTGGTGCTATTCAAAAAATTAGGGTTATCATGTACAGTATTAAATCTCTAATGGTATATACCAAATTTATTTCAGAACACATTTTGTGGTGTCGAATATAATAGATATCATATAGTATGCATACTAATTTATGTGTGATTAATAGTTTGTGAACATTTAATTATTAGATATATTTTAAATCTAAAAATTTTGTAAAACCTTTTTCAGAAAAAAAAAATTAAAGATTTGGAAAGACTATTATATAGTAGAATATATAGGTGATCTAAATTTGATTTTAATGTAACACAATCAAATATGATATATGGTATAATTGAATATTATTTTATATTATTAACTTTTTAAAAAATATTGAGTAATATGTGTTTAAGGTAATTGTCAAAGAATGCTACAGAGAATTTATATCAAACAAACATTTTTTATTTCAAATTAAATGTTTAATAATTGATTAGTTTGAGTTTGGGTTCGTGTATTTTATAAAAAACTTCATAAGATTAAAAAAATTAATAAATAAATTCTAAAAAAATAAAATTCGGTTCTTGGTTTGGTTTCAAATCAGATTTAGGTTTAGTTTTTTGGATACATAAATTTACAATTCATTTGAGTATTTTGTCGAGTTTGATTTGTCTAAATCCGTATCAATTTTGTTTCGGATTTCAGGTCTCTAAAACAACATATCCAAAACAATACTCCAAACTATCAACATGAGTTTAACAAGCTAAATGATCACATTTTAGAAAAATAATCAAAACAATTAAATCTCGTGTTATAACGCTGATATAATCCTAGTCTTATATATTAAAGCGGGAGACACTTTTATTTTGATCATGTTATAAACAACTTTTTAAAATAGGATTAAGATGAGTTTTGTTACAAGAAATTCAAAATAATAAAAGTTTAATTAAAAAACTAAAAAATTAAAATTCAATAATAATATATCGATTACAAATTTGGTTATTATTGATTCCAATTTTGGTTAGGATTTGATTTTACGAGTAAATAAATTTAGGATACATTATGATGTTTTGACACATTACACATTATAATGGATTTGTTTTGACAAAACATTATGATGTTTTGTCAGATTTGGTACATCTAGTTCGGTGTTTTATTATTTTTAGTTTTTAGACTTATTCAAATGTTTTTATTAATCGGATAGAGTTTGATTTGGTATTGATGGAGTTTGGATTTTGGGTATATTTATTTAAACATTCAAAGTAAATTTAAAATTAATAGAAAAACTCTAATATACAAAAAATTGATTCTTGATTTGGTTTCGATTCGAGTTTGGGTTTGTTTTTTTTGGTATAAATGTTTATGATTTATTTTTGTATTTTGTCGGGTTTGATTCTTTTGATTTAAATCGATTTCGATTCGGATTTTAATTCTCTAAAATTATATCTCGAAAAAATAGTTTAGAAAATTTATATGGATCTGACAACTTAAATGAACATAATTTTAAAAAATAATCAAAACAAATAAATTTTACAAAAGCGGATATAATCCTAGTAATAGATAGAATTGAGAGCATGCCATCTATAGAGATATGCAATATTATGATATTTGTAGTTTGGGTATGGCCCTATGGATATCGGTAGTTGGGCCACATGAGTTAATACAGGCTTCACCTTCGTCTTAGATAGTTGCCCAACTCAATTCTCTATACACTTCACTTCGTCTTGGACATTTTTTTTTTGTCAAATACCATTTAATTTCTATACCCTATTATGTCGTTTTCTTGTTTCTTCTGAAATACATGCATACTATGCGAGTAAAAGAAATTTATGCATTTGAAAAAGTATATGAAAATAAAAGACGTTTACAGACATGAAAGTACAAGTGGTCTAGTGGTAGAATAGTATCCTACCATGGTACAGATCCGTGTTTCGATTCCCGGCTGGTGCAATCTGAGCGATGATGATATGGCCTAAGCGAAGGCGGCATGATCTCTTGAGTCCAAAATGAAGAAATGAGAATCTTCTAAAATCTAACACCAAATCAATTTAAATGAAATTTGATATACCTATTATACCTTTTTTCATTTTATTTTTAAAAACTAAAAGAAAACAAAAAATTACAGACAAAAATTACAAAAAAATAGAAAAAAATTACAAAAAAGAAAAAAAAACTAGGTCCCCGTCCCCTTTCTCCTCGATCAGCTTCTTCCATCTTCGATCCAACGGCGACATGTTTTGGCGCCACGAGGATCCACCTACATTAAAGTTATCATTTTTCATCACCTTTTTGCTCTGCATCTCTATCTCGTCTCCTATAAAGGTAATTTTATTGAAATTGGATTTTGATTTGTAAATTGATTATTTTGGTAGCTTATTTGATTGAAAGTAATTCAATGA
Source organism: Lepidium aucheri (assembly GCA_900406435.1). NCBI lineage: Eukaryota > Viridiplantae > Streptophyta > Magnoliopsida > Brassicales > Brassicaceae > Lepidium > Lepidium aucheri. The sequence continues at coordinate 712 of OVBA01003484.1, read as the reverse complement.
GCATCTAGGTCGACTAGGACTTGAAAATGCAAACAATTATGATATAATTGAAATGCATTGTTGATAGAACTCGAATCCATTTTTTCTCTGGTGATTTCGCGATAGTGCAACTGAGTAAAACTAGTTGTAGTTTTACTTAACTGATTGAGTTTTTTTTGGTAGAATACAATGAGCGACGATATTATCATATGGTTTGTAGGCGAAGGTCGTTCCAAGTGTCTAATGATGGAGCATGCAGTAGATGATATCACAATGTCGGTGATGGAAGATTGTATATATAAGAGACTTGATTTAGATGGAAGTAAGGTTATATTGAAATTGAGTTTCTACCCACCTATAGTGGGACGTGAGGTAGAAATGAATATTTCTGATGATGTGGATTTGCGTGGTTATCTATCGTATGTTAATGAACGTAATGGTAGATGTCAATTGTTTGTGGAAACCATAACGAGACCAGAAGAGCCTGAACAAATATCAGGACAAATGTCAAGAGTGGTAAAAAATTTTGTTGGTAAGAACTCCTAGAGTTATCATGGATCTTGTGAAGACAAAATTAGACGTAAATATATCGTACTCCATATGACGAGGTCGAGGTAAATATTTCAGTGGATGTTATTCAGAGATTAAAGTTTTTAAATTTATTCTTCATCATTTTGTATTGGTAAAACTATATAGTACATTGTGCAACTTCGTAAAACTTGTCTTGATTTAT